>JADDOH010005419.1:0-64167 GCA_016648135.1 Agrypnia vestita
ATATTATGTTTACAAATCACTTAGTAAATTGATTGAAATACTTGCGTCGAATTATTTTGTACTCTCATTAGAGTGACATCAATTACAATTATTGTTAATTTTTTAGATTAAAAATTTGATTTGATGTTGTTGATTGTATTGTATTCAAATAGTTGATTGTTATCTCTGTGTTCCTATGTGAAGATTAAAGGTATACATTTAATAACAATATGAAATTTTAGATAAATTTTATGAACGCTAAATATATATCAAAAAAAAATATCTTTGATCAAAAAAATCCAAATTTTGTTTAGATTATTAATATTTTTTAATTTACTGTTTAATAAAAACTATTAGTATTTATTATGCCGTATTTAGATAATGATGGCGAATGAATTTTAATGCCGAAGAACCTGACATCGAGATGAAAAGTACCTATTTATTGTAATAACGTCGTATAATCCATGTGATTATCTAGTGGGGGTTTCAATTGCCTTTAATAGTACATCATTTTTTAAAATTAATAAAAAAAAATATATAGGTTCGTGATATTCTAGTTTCTAAGCATGAAGAATCCTACTATTAGATACGGTATGTCGTAGAAATTTATATGGAAAGTAGTCACAGTCAAAACTATTTATAAACTAATATCAAAAAACTTAAGAAGTTATTAGTTTTGCATTATAGTTCAAAGAATTCAAATCAAATATTCAATAGTATTCAAAAATAATAATTCTGAAAGTAGATGGTATTGAAAGTACATAGATCACGAACCAGACCAGTTCACGATAATTTGAGTTTTTGCAGAGCTCACCGAGTAATCCTACGACTTATCGTTAACCAGATTTAATCTTATCTATAAAATTGAAATAAATGTATACAAATATAAAAATATTGATTATTTAGTTTGAGATACTTATCATATTAATATAAATACGACCCTCCAGTACATTTTCACAAAAGTATCCACATATTTTCAACAATGGCTGGTCGTGTTTTGGTTTCGCTCCTGGCGTTGGTTGCCTGTAGTAATGGTGAGTTAGATATTTAAGTAATTATTAAAGTAATAATAATAAATAAAATCATTATGTATAATTCAGTTTTTATAAATATGCTCATGTTTGATGGGATTAGAAAATCAAATCAAGACCTACTTTTAAAACTTTTAAAATTTTAATAAGCATTTTATCATCATATTTTAGCATCAGACCGACATAAGTATATATCAGAGGGGCTAACAAAGTCTTTTACACATATACTTTTTTATTGACTTTTCAATATCATCTATGGTATTTATGAATGTTCACTAATATGCTAATAGCGCACCCCGAGTGCAACCTAAAAAAATAAGTTTTTAAGTTAAGAATACCATATTTTTGTACTGTATTATTTCTACTACATACATACCAAAATATCAACTTTATGTGACTTTACATTATTGTTTTACATTTACATTTGATACATTTTTATTTAAATTGAGTGTCTCAATATGCCTTTGAAAATGTAATTGTTTCATAATAAGAATTATAAAAACAATAATGATACGTCGATACGAAAAAGTATCACTTTTAAGGTGTACTGGCCGTAAAAGACCAAAGATATATGTATATAAATAAATTATTAACATGTTTTGGGGCCTATGGTCCTACGCAACGTAAGCTAAAAATAAAAATTATACACATTAACAAAATCAAAAAATAAATATACTGGTCCAAAATTTGGCATTTCTGCTCGAGATTGCATCCTGGTTCTAATAAAGCCATCTCTAGAAGTAACGTCAGTTACACTTTGTGAGGCGTCTGTTATATTCTCTAGGACCCGAAGTGCAACCATCTAAGGTCAAGAATAAATGACGAAGGGGTAACTCATTGACATGAAGCATACAAACACACCATTGTAACGGTCTCTGCAAATACTCCTCTAAATATTGAATCACGCCACCCTTCCAATCGGTGTTAGTTGCAGTTCCGTCACATTCAACGCAAATCACGTCATCTTAATTCCAACCTCGACCCTCTACTAAAGTTGTGATCGAAATAAGAATTCCCTTTGCAGTGCCACGTCTTTCGGTATTGTGTGTCCCCAAATAAATTTATCCAGGCTGTGCTAAAATTGAGATGTGGTCTTCTAAAACTTCTTTGCGATGGTCTTTTCGTCCATCCAAGTAAATGCTTTTTATAACAATACCTCCAATAACTTTTGAAGCTTCCGGGCTTTAGATACATCTCTGTAGATCTTATTTTTATCAATAACCAGAGTTAAATCCTCGGTAGAAACCAAGCCGACGTCAGTCAAAACCGCAGAAGCAACAGCAGCAGCGGATTGCGTGGATAAACCGTATCTATCACAGATTTTAGCAACTGTCAGCAATGGCAATGTATTCCAATTCGCCGTTGAATTCAACGGTGTCTCTGTCGAGGGCGAGTTTGTCAGGGATGCCTCTGTTATCGGATACGTTTCTGGGGAAGATTCACGCACTGAATCTTCATCACAATTTGCTGAGACAGAATCGGTTTCTTGAGTAAAACACGACTTTTTTGTTACCCTTATTGACTCTAAAATTTATCTCTGCTGTCGTTTAATTAATCTAGACGTTTCTTTCTTATCAAAACCGCTCATAACCATTTTCCTATTATTTATTTGATTCAACAAAAACTTCTCTCATTGATGTAAACTTTCTTAGGTTTTAGACACGAACATTATTCAAATGAAGTGCATTTACAAGCGGAAACGTCAAAAAGTTACTCAGATGACTAAAAAACATTTCAGTACATTTTCAAAACTATAATTTCGTTTGTTTTTGGGGTATTCTGACACTATTCTGGGACATTTAATTTCTACATCTAGCTGCTCAGCTACTTCTTTAGCCTCTTCAAAAAGCTGTCGGCAAATTACGTCCGCATTTTCTCTTTTATTTTGTAGAACACTTATAGTATCATTAATAGCATCCGCAGCTTTTTTTAAACCAATCGAGTTTGATTGCAGTATTCTGCTTAAAGATACAGTAGTACCTGAAAAATTAAAAGTTAGTAAGTGACTGAATGTGAGTATGAGTATTTTAATTAGTGGTCCACCTAGGTCCTGGACCCCCCCCCCCTGGATCCGCTTGTATACCGTCCATATTCTTGGATTGTGCTCCTAAAAGCCTATATAAAAGTCTAGTATGTAATTCCGGCGCGCCATATAGTCCACCATACTGCCACTGCATGATAGTTAGTTTGTATAAAAACTGGAGACAGCTGGTGCTCATGAAGAGTCCCGTCGAGACCATGGCTGCCTTGCATTCCTTCTTTCTGTTCGCGCTGGTCGCTTGCGGCAGTGGTAATTACTTCTTTATTTTACTACGCTTAAATATTTACGCAGGATAATAACTGATTTTGGCGGCTAATCCCTATTTAAAAAGATAGTAATTTGTTTCTTAAATATTCCGCACCTTTAAAAACTGTTTGTTCACTGAGCAATTTTATATAATAAATTATTACTATTATAATATGGATCATTATTTATATTTGAATTTCGCTTAGTTTAATAAATTATTTATTATACAGGGTGTCTCGTAGCTAGTATCAAAAACTTCGGGGGAGTCTTTTTCATTCAATTTTGAATAGAAAATATTCTTTACACTTTTGGTAAAACGCCAACAGTCCAAAGTTTGCATTTTTTTTCAATATTTATGTCTTATCTTTTTTACATCGTGAGATCATAAAATTTATCACAATGAAAACTTATGAAAACGAAAGAAAAAAAATCCAACTTTGACGTCGCTTATCTCCTAAACTGTTGGGATTTCACCTAAAGTGTAAAAAATATTTTCTATTAAAAATTGAATGAAGAAGACCTCTCCGAAGTTGCTACTAGCTATGATATACCCTATATACTAATAAAAATGTTTTAATATAAGCAAATAATATCAATTAATTCTTAGCCCTCCTAATATTTTCTTAAAATATATTTAGTCAGTTTTTGGTCCCTTTCTTATTTACTCTGGCGTTTTATTAAAGATCTTCTTTTTTGTGCATCTTAGATTTTTGAGATTTGAATTATATCCTGAATGGTAGTAGACTCATTATCTCTTCTTTTTTATAGCCAATGTGTTCACGGATGAACGAATTATCGGAGGAGACATCGCTCCGGAAGGTTTAGCACCATTCGCTGTTTCACTTAGGATCGGGCAGATCTTGAAATCCCACTTCTGCGGAGGGTCCCTTATTTCCACCAAGTTTGTGGTCACTGCAGCCCACTGCGTGGATGCAGTCTGGTCGAGCGGAATTATTGGCGGTCTCTCAAGGTGAGTTTCTAGAATAATCCATTTATGAGTACTGCATTTTTAATGTTCAGTGCATACACAGGTGTCTAGGTTGTCGTGTAGGATGTAGGAATTAGATTTGTGAGCACCCTGAAATTTCGTGATCACATAGAAGCAGTAAGTGGTAATGCATTGAGAATGCTAGGATTTGTTCTGCGTACTGCCAGGATTTTCGAAAATACCCGCGCACTGAAAACTCTTGACTCGAGAATGGCTCGATGATTTTGGAGCCACATGACCTTAATTACTCTCTTCTGGTACAGAAAGTATAATAGATAAATTCTGAGATGTCTATACATGAGAAGTGCGGGTATTATTATTGGCTCTCCCCACCCGAGTTTCTACAGGGTATGTTTGGCTACAATAGTTTAGAGACTAGAAGTATTTGATTATACATTTTTATCGATTGTTGAGCGGTATGATGAATTATCCTGAAATTATGCGGAAAATTGTAATTATATTTATACCTTAGACAGCGTCAACACACATTGTTTCACATTTCAATAAATAGGACCAACTTGCCGATGGTTGATTGATAAATCACTTCACAATTATCGCCGCTAAGACCACGAGATCCGGAATTATTCGATTTGCTTTAATCGATTAGGTTGTACTTTGTTATACCGTTTTTTGTTTCTGCTAGTTTCGAGTTGATTTCGTAGTTGATTGGAATATTCTAAAGAATTGTAATTTTTATGTCTATTTTTAAATTGCAGCTCTCTTCAAGTGCTGTCGGGTACCCAGGACACGAACAGTGGAGGAGTGAAATCTAACGTCAAGAGAAACTTCACCCACGGCAACTGGGACTCTCACAACTTGGTGTACGACATCGGTATTTTCGAGCTGAGCACCGAACTTGTCCAAAACGCCCTTCAAAAGCCCATAACCATCAATTCCAATGTCATTCCTGGCGGAGAGGAGCTCACCGTTGTCGGCTGGGGCTGGACCAAGGTTAGAAATGTCTTCAAGTTTGTGTTTACTGGGGTATTATGCCGTGTTGTTACGACCTTTCGGGCCGACGTTTCGGATCCCATTGCAGGGTCCATCATCAGGGCTGATGTGTTGTCTTGAATGTTGGTGTTGTGGTTAAGTATCGGCTTGCAATACCGTGCCGAAGTCATGATGTGTTTGTATTGTGTTGTATGTATGATTCATCTGTTGTCTGATCACTATCTCTGCGGAGTCTGCGACGAGAATGACTTTGAAGCGCCGGATACCAAGATGTTTTTAATTTGAGACCATCATCTCTATTAATGTTTATCGGATGCTTGTAGATTTCTAGTGCTTCCTTGATAAGACGCGCATGGTGACTCTTAGGCTTTCCAAGGATTTTCGGTTCGAATGCAAAATGATGGCCGGTATCCAGAAAATGCTCAGCCAGTGCTGATTTTTCTGGATGACCGAGTTTGCATGCCCGTTTGTGCTCGTTGACCCTTTTGGAAATGGTACGCGCCGTTTGCCCCACGTATACTTTATCGCAGTCTTGACAATCGAGTCTATATACACCGTCTGTTTCTAAGCGATCTCGATCCTTCGCTGATCTCAACATATCCTTAATTTTGAAGTTGGTACCGAAAACTGTCTTAATATCTCTTTTCTTGAGAGCTCTGGCAATTCTGTCTGTAACGCTTTGGACAAAAGGCAGAAAGGCGATGCCTTTGCACTCAGGTTCTGTATGTTTTTCAGGGCGAACAGACCTCGTACTTATGACGCGTTGTATTTGTCGCTTCTCGTAACCATTGCCTTCCAGTGCGTCGCTGAGTCTTATCATTTCCTCCTGTAGATATTCATCTTGGCATATCCTTTTGGCCCTCGTGGCCAAAGTGTTGACACAGCATCCTTTACTCCGAAGGTCTGGTGGAGATACGTCGATGACGTGTTTGCAATCTGGCCGCATGGTTAAGACAAACTAGGTGATTTTTTGGGACACCTTAATTCACTACATAAGAACCTGAAGTTCACCATGGAGATAGAGAAAGACAACGTGCTGCCTTTTCTTGATGTTGAAATAAAAAAGAAAACCGATGGGAGTTTCGGACACAGAGTTTATAGGAAGCCTACACATACCAACCGTTATCTACATGCGAACTCCCACCATCATCCTGCTCAAAAAAGAGGTCTCATCAACACTTTGGCCACGAGGGCCAAAAGGATATGCCAAGATGAATATCTACAGGAGGAAATGATAACACTCAGCGACGCACTGGAAGGCAATGGTTACCAGAAGCGACAGATACAACGCGTCATAAGTACGAGGTCTGTTCGCCCTGAAAAACATACAGAACCTGAGTGCAAAGGCATCGCCTTTCTGCCTTTTGTCCAAAGCGTTACAGACAGAATTGCCAGAGCTCTCAAGAAAAGAGATATTAAGACAGTTTTTGGTACCAACTTCAAAATTAAGGATATGTTGAGATCAGCGAAGGATCGAGATCGCTTAGAAACAGACGGTGTATATAGACTCGATTGTCAAGACTGCGATAAAGTATACGTGGGGCAAACGGCGCGTACCATTTCCAAAAGGGTCAACGAGCACAAACGGGCATGCAAACTCGGTCATCCAGAAAAATCAGCACTGGCTGAGCATTTTCTGGATACCGGCCATCATTTTGCATTCGAACCGAAAATCCTTGGAAAGCCTAAGAGTCACCATGCGCGTCTTATCAAGGAAGCACTAGAAATCTACAAGCATCCGATAAACATTAATAGAGATGATGGTCTCAAATTAAAAACATCTTGGTATCCGGCGCTTCAAAGTCATTCTCGTCGCAGACTCCGCAGAGATAGTGATCAGACAACAGATACAACACAATACAAACACATCATGACTTCGGCATGGTATTGCAAGCCGATACTTAACCACAACACCAACATTCAAGATAACACATCAGCCCTGATGATGGACCCTGCAATGGGATCCGAAACGTCGACCCGAAAGGTCGTAACAACACGGCATAATACCCCAGTAAATACAAACTTGAAGATTCTGAGTGGCCGTGAAAACCTAAGAACATTGTTAGAAATGTCCATCGAGTAGTTCATTATTCATTTACTTAGGGAGCATCCATAAACCACATGGCCTGATCAAAGGGGGTGAGTTAGGTACAATGCTACGCTGGGCTACGTGTGGAGAGAGGGGGGGGACAGAGTCGTAATGATAGGTGTGTCTGTGATTACGACCGGTGACAAGTGTGACTATGATTAGGACAGGTGTGACTGTGCTAACGACTAATGATAGGTGTGACTATAATTACGGTTGATGATATATGTGACTTTGATTAACTGTACTAATTCTATGGTTCACAGTATCCTAGTGAATCCGACCCAACCCAGCTGAAATATCTGAAAACGAACTCCTTGGACTACGACACGTGCGCGGCGATGCGAGATGTTGCTGCCGGACAGTTCCCCGGCTTCTTCCCGATCATCTACTATCCCCAGGAGATCTGCGTGTACAAGGCAGTTGGACAAGCTACATGCAAAGTGAGTATTAAATATTTATTTTTAACCCTGCAAAAGACCATGAGGCCTTGTACACGCACAAATTTGGTTTTGGCTCTCCTGAAAACTTGCAGTTTTTTTACTTATTCGGTTGTTCTTTTCGCCCACAGATATTATATGTGGGGTATGAGAGCAAAAGCGGCAGTATCCAAAAAAAATAATGCAGTCATCGAGGATTATTAATTTAGAATGTACTGTATTCGAAGTTTTGTAGGAAATACAGCCTGTAAATTTATAGGAAACATGATTTTGGAAGTGACAGAAACATAAAATCTATAATTCAGTACTTATAAATCGTGTACATTATAAACTGTGACTGCATTCAAAATATTTTTTTAATTTTTTGGATATTGCTACCTTTGCTTTTATACACCACATAATTTGTATATTGTTACAAAATCCAATCATACTGAAATAAACTGTATTCATTTCTTAATTTTTTTTGCTTATTGTTAGTTTATATTAATGTTGTCTCACATAATTGCATTATGATTATCGCGTATTACATTTATTCTTTCTTCCTATGTGTACTACATATTATGTACCTATATGTCCTGTATATTTTTAAAAATGCAACCCTTGATTAGCTGATCTCCGTAATTGTCATTTCACCCAAAGTGTGAAGAATATTTTCAATTCAAAATCATGTAGAAGACTACCCCGAAGTTTTTATTACTAGCCATGTAACACCCGTATATGTCTGGGTAAAATTCATGCTTCAATGTACTCAATGCACGCGCCCGAGGTGGATAAGATCGCCAGCGACAAATCTTCACTCCATCAATCATCAAAATCATCTTAAATGAACCTTGATCATTTACATATTTGATTACATTAATTATAATTTGTCCACATATTAAATTGCTGTTTATCCGTGCAGGGTGACTCTGGAAGTGCGCTGTACAACAACGACGGACTGGTCGGCATCGTCTCGTGGAGCCTTCCTTGCGCGTTGGTCGCCCCCGATGTCTTCACCAGGGTCTCTACCTTCGCTGACTGGATCAATGCTGTCACCGGTGTATAGTCCTTCTATCCTCTTTCAATAATAAGTGAAATATGAAAATTTATGTATGACCAAAAATACAATTAAAAATGCCGTTAAACAACCTGTTTTTCATTAAATATATACTATTAATTTGTTTTTTATCAAATATTTTAATTAAACATACATAAACTACAATAAGTTACTTCTAGGTGAGTTTAATTACAATTTTATATTTTACTATTCAAGTTTAATACTTCATGTATGCACATGAAGTATTAAAAGATGTATGCACAAGATTAAATACTATGTTCCGATACAGACTTTGAAAACTATATATCAATCTTTAGCGGAATCGGTAATAAGGTATGGAATAACTAGCTGGGGTCTAACTTGCAAAACTAATATTAGAAAAATTCAAAATATTCAAAATTCGGCTATAAAATTAATAAATAAAGAAAGTGCTACTAAAGATATACAGGAACTCTTCAAGAAACAAGGCTCTATGCCAATTAATGCTATCTTGTGGTACAAACTAATTACACGATATCAAGAAGATGGGACATATAAGCATAGATTGATTCATAAACATAGTACCAGATTTACGGTTAAAGAAGGACTACGAATACCGAAGGTTATAAATAAATATGGACAAAGAACATTAAAATATGTCATACCAAAAATATTAAATAAAATCCCATGTCGTGTCAAAATGGATATTAATAAAAAAGGGCAAAATACAGAATTAATGAATATGTTATTAAATAAAGGAGACTTATTTTGATTTTGGTAATATTTGTATTTTTTCTTGTATTGTTGTATAGTATTGTTGATTTGTATTTGAGTTTATAAGATCTATTGTAATTAATTAATATGAATGTATTTCTGGTAAATACAATTTATTTATATATATGTATTGATGCACCTACAGACAAATATCAATGTGATGTTTTGTGGGTCTGAAATGTAAAAATAAATAAATAAATTAATTAATAAATAAAAAAAAAAATTAAAAATAATAAAAATAAAAAAATCTGCCGACGAGATATTCTGTAACTCTCGAAAATTCGGTAGTAAAATATAAAATTAAAATTAAACTTACGTAGGGGTAACATGGTTTATGTTTTCTATTAACCTGAATAATTCTGCAACATAATGCCAAATTCATCTTTTTTTTCTTTCAATATGATCGCAACATAAATCGAGTATAAATTGAAAAGCAAAGTTAGTCCTTCGTCTCTATAATTGTCACAAATTGAAAATGGCTTTTAGGCTGTACACAAAAGAGTTAATATTTTATTCAGAATATTTTTAAAATTTTCAAAAAAACAATACTGGATTTTATTCTCAGGGAGATATCAACAATAAATATATATTTATAAGTAGATGTCTCATAGAAACGAAACTATTTTTTATGGGAAAGTTGGTATGGAAGACTTTTTTTTGGGTGTTCGTAGGGCTTATGACCTATCGTATAGTTGTGGTAGTCTATCATGTTAAATTGTGTAAAGTGATCACTTAAGCCATCCGTATGATAGGACGTACCAGCCGTGTAGATGTGGTACTCTATCATGTTAAATTGTGTAAAGTGATCACTTAAGCCATCCGTATGATAAGACGTAGCTATGAGACTTTAAGCCAGCCGTATTACATAGGTCGTAAGCCTATGTACACCAAAAAAAGACTTCCACATTTACTTTCTCATATAAAAATAACTTATCTCTATGAGACATCTATATATCTTGATTATATTTTATTCGCAGTAAGGCCAAGACCCACCAGGGGTTGTAGAGCCAAGAGTGGTGACTATATAGATAGATCGTGATATATGTCAAAATGATATAGAATAGTTTCAGTTAATGAAAAAATTTATGTCTGTTTACATTCAATTTATATATTATGTGATGTTATGTTTACAAATCACTTTGTAAATTGATTGAAATACTTACGTCGAATTATTTTGTACTCTCATTAGAGTGACATCAATTACAATTATTTTTAAATAATTCTATTTTTTAGATTAAAAATTTGATTTCATGTTGTTGATTGTATTGTATTTAAATAGTTCATTGTTATCGCAGTGTTCCTGTGTGAAGATTAAAGGTATACATTTAATAACAATATGAAATTTTAGATAAATTTTATGAACGCTAAATATTTATCAAAAAGAAATATCTTTGATCAAAAAATCCAAATTTTGTTTAGATTATTAATATTTTTTAAATTTACTGTTTAATAAAAACTATAAGTTTTTATTATGCCGTATTTAGATAATGATGGCGAATGAATTTTAATGCCGAAGAACCTGACATCGAGATGAAATGTACCGATTTATTGTAATAACGTCCTATAATCCATGTGATTATACAGCGGGGGTTTCAATTGCCTTTAAGGTACTGATACACATGCTTCTTTAGTGGCATGCTAATGAGCATGCCACTAATAAGCATGCCCTAACAACTGTATACACTTGCTCATTACTGGCATGCTTATTAGTGGCATGCTCATAAATAAGCATGCCCAAAGCTAACAATCAAACACACATACTTATTAGTGGCATGCTCTTGTCATAGAATAGAGACGCTCTTGTTCAAAATGGAAACTTTGCAAACTGAAATAGAAAATTTAAGTGAACCAATAAATCAAAAAAGTTCCCGAGTTTCCATCTGCACATTTTTGATTTTATTTTTTATAATTTTTATTGTAAGATTTGAATCATTCATGTCTTTTTATAAAGTTTCATAAACATTATTTCTTGCTATATTATTTTTACACAACGGTGACCCAGTATTCCACAGACATTCGTGATTCCTATAATAGGTCACGAAAAGTAATGTTTTATCATCTCCCCAACGCGCCATATTTGTTTCATCTGTCGCGGACTGAGAAGATCGCATTGAAAATACTAGCCGCGAAGCCCGCGAATGACATAAGCATGCTCATAAATATACAAGTCTGTTCACACATGCTCCAAAGATACCCTTTCTCTATGGTGAATGACAGTGGCATGCTTATAAATCAACCGGCGGTTGATTTTTGAGCATGCCACTAGGTGGCATGCTCATTTCTAGCAATGTGCGTACACACTAATATGTGTAAGATAATAAGCATGCCACTGTCAAGGTCGATACTGCGCATGCTCACGTGCCACTAAATAAGCATGAGTATCAGACGCCTTACGGTATGGCGTAGAAATTTATATGGAAAGTAGTCACAGTCAAAACTATTTATAAACTAATATAAAAGACTTAAGAAGTTATTAGTTTTGTATTATAGTTCAAAGAATTTAAATCAAGTATTCAATAGTATTCAAAAATAATAATTTTGAATGTAGATGGTATTGAAAGTACATAGATCACGAACCAGACCAGTTCACGATGATTTGAGTTTTTGCAGAGCTCACCGAGTAATCTTACGACTTATCGTTAACCAGATTTAATCTTATCTATAAAATTGAAATAAATATATATAAATATAAAAAAATTGATTATTTAGTTTGAGATACTTATCATATTAATATAAATACGACCCTCCAGTACATTTTCACAAAAGTATCCACGTATTTTCAACAATGGCTGGTCGTGTTTTGGTTTTGCTCCTGGCGTTGGTTGCTTGCAGTAATGGTGAGTTAGATATTTAAGTAATTATTAAAGTAATAATAATAAATATAATCATTATGTATTATTCAGTTTTTATAAATATGCTGATGTTTGGCGAGATTAGCAAATCAAATCAAGACCTACTTTTACAACTTTTAAAATCTTTAATAAGCATTTTATCATCATATTTTAGCATCAGATCATCATAAGTAAATATCAGAGGGGCTAACAAAGTTTTTTACACATGTAATTTTTTATTGACTTTTCAATATCATCTATGGTATTTATGAATGTTCACTATATTAATATGCTAATATCGCACCCCGAGTGCAACTTAAAAAAGAAGCTTTTAAGTTAAGAATACCATATTTTTGTATAGTATTATTTCTACTACATACATACCAAAATATCAACTTTATGTGACTTTACATTATTGTTCTACATTTACATTTGATACATTTTTATTTAAATTGAGTATCTCAATATATCTTTGAAAATGTAATTGTTTCATAATAAGAACTATGAAAACAATAATGATACGTTGATATGAAAAATTTTCACTTTTAAGGTTTACTAGCCATAAAAGACCAAAGATATATGTATATAAATAAATTATTAACATGTTTTGGGGCCTATGGTCCTTTTTTATCAGGACGTAACGTAAACTAAAAATCAAATTATACACATTAACAAAATCAAAAAATAAATATACCGGAGATGAATAACTAATCGAGAAATAATGTGAAAACAAATTTAAAGGGTAAATAGTTGTTAAAAAAAGGATTCGGTTATTTATAATATTTAATTTGCCGTTAACACTTTTTTATTTTTTTTATTTATCCAACTGTAATCCTACGTTTTTATGTTTCCAGCTGTAATTTAACAAAATACCGTTTTAAATAAAGTGTCTCCTCGTTAATTATATAAATAATGTTACCGCAAAGGCATTTTGCAGTTATTGAAGAAGAATATCAAACACAATAATTTCGTTGTCTGTCCGTCTGTCCGTCTGTCTGTCTGTCTGTCTGTCCCCGTAACTTTGTGTAACGTCCGTAATTTCGTTCGATTTCACGGCTAAACAACGAAATTAAACGGCCGGAGACGGGGCTCGAACCCCGGGCCACCAAACCCGAACCGGCCGTTCGACCCACACTAGGGCTTAGCAAATACGCGGACCGATGTTCCGTCATTTTTGAGGGGTCGCGGCTGTAGTATATAATAATTTGCGTTTTAATGTTATAAATACCAATTGCGCTTTTGTGTCGGTTAAATAATAATTGAACACTTTCCGCAGCATTCGACTTCTTCACCAGCCGCATCATCGGCGGAGACGTGGCTCCCCGGGGGCTGGCTCCCTTCGCCGTGTCGCTACGCACAGGACTGCTGCTCAAGTCCCACTTCTGCGGAGGCTCGCTCGTCAGCCCGCGCCACGTGGTGACGGCCGCTCACTGCGTGGACGCCGTGTGGTCCAGCGGGATAATCGGGGGCGGGTCTCTCTCCAAGTAAGTTTTCAAAGTCAAATCTTTATTTCACGTTCGATTGACTCCGTGCGCTTAATTACAAATTCAATTTTATTATTTTTATATCTTCTTCGGGTAAAAATTAACAATTTGTACGTTCTGAAAGAAAGTAGCGAGCCCGAACTCTCCCGATGTCTGGAGATATATTAAACAGAATTCTTAATTTTATTTGACTTGTGTAGTAAAGAGTGTCAGTTTTTAATATTTGATATAAGTTACTCTAATGATAGTCCGAAGCTTTAAAAGCTAAAAAAACTAGCTATGCCCGCGCGGCTTCCCTTATATTTTTAGTAACCTTTAGTGATATCAATTTGTGTACTAACCTTAACATATAGATATAAGAGTATGTCGTCTTGGACTTTTTTATATAACTTTTTGAGTTCTACAACTTCCCTACATAAAGTATTTAAATATCTCTTACTGTTAAGGCGGCGTTCGTAAAAATCATATCGCTCGACCATTTTTTCGTCGACTTTAGTTCCAAAATAGGTCATCACGAAAAGCCCTTTTATTTTAACGGAATAATAAATAACCTATTTTCTCTCTTAACAATTTTGAAATCGGATGAGTAGTTTTGGAGATTACCTCCTACATCTTAACCTACAAACTTTACCTCTCTTCTTTGTATATTAATTTAGATAAATCAGAAATATTGAAAAAAGTGCAAACTCTGAAGTCGCTTTTCTTCTATGTATCTCACTATACAATTTTGTATAAAAGGATATTGTTGCTTAAACATTTTCGACTAATAATTTAAGTAGAAATCTATTTGTTAAGAATTGTGTAATATCGACGCCTCCTGCGTAAAATAAGACACTTACAAAAATCAATTTTATAGGAGAACACAATACAAGTGTATTTGTCTGTTATTTTCGGCTTTTTTTTTCGTCGTCAGAAAAAAGTTGAATTTTTTTTTTAAATTTTGTAACGTAGAGAAGAAAATTTTATGTCTATTGGTACAAAAAAGTCAAATATGCATTTTTGGTGGTTGGTCGAAATTACGTATGTACCGTCGATATGTGATGAGATGAAAGGTATTGGAAAATGAACTTAATGCATGATACTTTTCGACGACTACACTCACTTCTTCGGCTATTGCAGAACCGGCATTAGCGATTTTTTTCGCCACTCGTGGAAGATATAATTTTTATGATTAAGAAAACTCACTTATGTTTAATTTAATTTAATATTTATTTTATGTACGCAATTTAATGAAAAACAAGAGGAAAGGTATTAGAAAATTACCTTAATAATTGTAAAATATTGGAACATTTTTAGGATAAGACTTGTAGTTAAATTTAGTTGGTTATTTATTTATTTATTTTCATAACATTCACTTTTTCTGATTATTCCAAGTTATCCAATTAAAAATACTTAAATCATTTCTGATGAAGGGAATGAAATTTTCCTAAACCAGTTATTTATAATAAATGAACTCGAGTGGTTAAAAACAAAATAAATTTAAAGCATAATTAAATATGACTTTCCACAATATGTTTGGGGTAAATATTAAAAATAAAATTATATTACTTATCTAAAGATGGTGATTAATTTCAGTTTTTAGTAAGTACTTTTAGTGGCACCACACTGAACGTGGACGTAATGTTTCAGCTCGCTGCAAGTCCTGTCAGGAACCCTGACCCAGAGCAGCGGCGGAGTCAAGTCCACCGTCAGGAGGAACTTCACCCACCCGGCCTGGGATTCCAGCAACATTAAGAATGACATCGGAATCTTCGAGCTGACCACCGACCTGGTTCTCAATGACGACACTAGACCCGTGGCTGTGCTGACCGACCTCTACGTGGGCCACGGCGTCGAGCTCACCGCCGTCGGTTGGGGATTAACCAAGGTGACTAATTTCCTTTTACTGCTTCACTAAATCAACGAAAACAAAAATGGTTAATCATTTTATTTGCAAATTACAACCATTGTATTCCATAACTATTGTCACGGGATCGTGGCTGTGAGAGGTACATGAGACATTTAAAATTAATTAATGTTTTATTAACTACACAAAATCAATGGACACGAATTTAATTAGAGTACAGTTCTTAAATTCACTCTCAATGTTTCTAGAATATTTCTCACACTAACTCACTTAATTCGTTATAGAATCTTTGCTGCACTTTTTATCACTCCTGAATAACTTGTCTCTCATAAACTGATGCACGTTATATAAATCGCCTAGGTTCGCACTAAAAAACTTGTCGCTCAACGGCAATAAATAAAAAATAGTACGTTATTTATTTATTGTCGATGGTGAACACAAGCGCTGTCAATTCTGACACATGCTATGCGCAGAAGACGGTCGATCTCTTTTAATAAACAATGTCGTATACTCGATGTTTCCAGAATTTACGAGAATAGCCCAGTCGATTCCAGATTCGTGTGGATCATTCGAGATATTTCGATAGTGCGTAATTCTGTCTGGTTCTAACCATCTCGTGACACTATTGATATTTTTTACAAAGTTTTTACACTTTAGACCCCTGTAGTATTGTGGACCAGGTTTGAAATACCCTGTAAAAATTAATCTATCCTATCTTTTTTAGTACCCTGGTATCAGTGGGTCAACTGTACTGAAATACTTGGAGACACTTTCTCTGGGCCATGACGAGTGTGTGGAGAAGAGAAACGAGATCGCTGCCCAGAATCCAGGATTCCCCGAGATCTCCCACGGAGAGCTCTGCACGTTGAAATCCGTAGGACAGGCGGTGTGCCAGGTACGATCAATTATTCCTGCGAGAATAAATAAAATTATATAAATAAAAAATAAATCGATAACGATTTGAAAAGCTGTTCATTAAGGACTGGTCGGTCATTACAGAGAATTATTGATTTTCCTTTTAGTTTTCATAAAATATAATCAAAATATCTCGAACACTTCATTTGATTGCGAGTTAAAATGTTTAAGAAAACACCTGTATCATTAAAATGTTAATTAGAAAGAGGAATGTTTGTTTAGGCAAAACGGTAAAAACTCTCAAACAAACTGAAGTTTTTAGGTCAACCCGACTATTTAAAGCTTGTTATGTCGTATCGTTTAAGACATACGAAATTTTGAAATATTCTATTAACTTTCAATATATTGTTTGTTCCATATTCCTCAACAAGTTAGAAATCTTAGAAAGAAGTTGTTTCGGTTATTTTCTTTCTTGTAAACGTATTTTATTTAAATTTTTGAGTAGAGAAGGTATTCATGTATCTATTAGAGCTCCATTGTTAATCAATTTGTTAATCGTTTGATATATTGTTTTGGTTCTATAATTAAATTGAACCAAGTAAATTGATGGTTTTTTCCCAACATCAACGAATAAAACTATATAAGGGTGTAGTCCATCGCAATGAATATAAAGTTTATGTTGAACATCTGTTACAAAAGTCACTTTCATACTGTTATTGTCTGCATTATCTTATTATTGCTACTTCCAATATCAATTTAGAATTGGTATACAGCTTAAAATAGCGTTAATGGAATGTTGTATTATTCATCATCTAATATTTAATGATCACATATAAAATTGTAACAAATTCCATTAACATGTAGGTTTAGTTATTGTAAAGGATACTTGTATGGATCAGTGAATGGGACCCACCTCATACCCGGGATCTTTTAATGAGCGAAAAGTCCCATATCGGTCCTGCCCATTCATTGCCTCGTTGAAATTTTTTATACTATAGCTAGACCGTGCAGACTCTCACTGGTCGCATAAACCAGCGCGAGGTGGCACGACCGCAAATCAAACCTCTTCATTAAAAAAATTTCATAGAATACAAGAATATTGTAAATAAAAAGTGAGTATATAGATCATGCGATTTCGTTATACTGTTTATCAGTCTCAGCAGACATCAATTTTTTTTCCAATTCCTTAGAGTCTACGATACTCTGAGTACTTCACATGCGGCTAGCCCGCTTAATCTACTTCTACAAGTGCATCAGCTCTATAGTTTTGACACTTTTACTAACTACCTTATTGGCTACATACACATCATAAGTTTCATTTTCTTAAATGCATTTGGAAGGGTAAAAAAGACATCCAGTTTGAAGGCTAATCTCTCCTTGCAGGGTGATTCCGGAAGCGCGCTGTTCACCGCGCAGGGGCTGGTCGGCGTCGTGTCGTGGGGCGTCCCCTGCGCCACGGGAGCTCCCGACGTCTTCACCCGAGTGTTCTACTACGCCGACTGGATTCAGGGAATCTTAGCCTAAAAACTCAAAATTGACTTATTGTAAAATGACATCACTGTAAATAAATATTTTTCGCAGCAATAAATCGTTTTTAATTATTATACTTCTAATTATAATCTAAACTAATATATAAAGAGGTAAAGTTTGTAAGTTTGGACGTAGAAGGTAATCTCCGAAACTACTCATCCGATTTAAAAAATTCTTTTACCAATATTTAGAATAGACTTTCAGGGTGAACACAGGCTGTACATTATTCTGTTAAAATAAAAAGGCTTTTCATGGTGACCTATTTAACAACTAAAGTCGACGAAAAAATGGTCGAGTGATGCGTTTTTTACGAATGCTGTCTTAACGGTAAGAGATATTTAAATACTTTCTATAGAAATGTTGAAGAACTCAAAAAGTTCTATAAAAAAGTACGCGACGATATAGGTATAGGTATCAATATGAGTTAAGGTTGACACACAGATTGATAAAATATGGCTAAAATTAGTAAAAATCTTCGCGTGCGAAGCCGCGCGGGTAAGCTAGTATATTATACATACATTTAACTTCTTCACAAGTCGAGTATAACAGGAACAAAGTTCATCCGCGAAACACCTGACAATCAGATAAACCCATAGTGCTTAAAATATGTACAGAGGTGAATTAAACTAGTTCTTTAGGAGAGAGGAATGAATCACAGCGGAAGAATGTCTACTCTCACGACTATCTAAGACACATTTATACTGCAGTTAAAGTATTGTCACGGGACGTGGCTATAGGAAGTAAATGAAATACTTAAAGTTAAATAATTTTTTTATTTATTCACCAAAGTCACAGGACACAAATGTAGTTGAAGCATTGTTCTTAAATTCACAGTTGCTAAATGTTTCTGGAATAATTCATACACTAATTATCCAATTTCGTAATTCGTTCTATAATATTCGCTTCACTTTTATCACTTCTGAATAACTTGTCTCTCACATACACGTTACTTAAATCGCTCAGATCCGCGCTAGAAAACTTCTCGCTCATGGGTAGGTACTTTAATGGAAAGGTAAGGAAATGCATATATCATAATTTTTTTTCTAGATGTTAGCTTGTCGGGCAATCGACTGTCGGGCAGATGGATGAAGATTTTCGGCACCTGAAATATATATGTCGCGAGTGTTGATGGCACCAGAAGCAAAGGATGGCTGCGGAAGACTTTGCATCATAAACCTTAATAATCGTCGAGCTCACTTGGTAAGATGTATGAATGTGGATGACGTGAGAGTTGGGTGTCAGGGCAGAAGAGTGTGGCACTCCACCTCGTGGGGAAATGCGCTTTCTTAACTTTAGTTAGTATATTATTATAATTCTTTTAAACTCGGGGTAAATTGAATGAATGCATTGATGTTGATATTCTTGCAGATACCCTATCATCATTTAAAAAATCACTCCTACACAAAATCCATTTATTGAGAACAATCTAAATCCCTAGAACACATATTAGACGGCCGTATTCTGAACTTATCTATATTGCTATTTCTGTATCTTGACAGTTATGTATAACATTGAAATGCCGCCAATTTTTACGTTTTAAGTTGGACATATTTGAAATCATTGAATTTAATCAATCAGAAAGCTCTAAAACGTACAAAAATCTTAAGTTATTCACAATTATGAATAATCGTACATGATCGCACTGAATTGATACATTTAATAATTAAATGTTGCTAGAGCAGGCCGAAAACACTTGTAATTGGGATGATGTGAGTTTGAAATAAATAATATATTGTTTTTTATGCATACCACGTATTCTGTTAGTGTCTCATTAAAAAAATGAATTTGCCTGGTATCGATAAAGGGACTGGAATAGAAAAAATGTTTAAAAAATTTCAAATACAGTTCATGTGACTAAATTTACTGGGTATAGGTCAGTTCATATAAGTTTGCAATTGAGTTAGTGTGGGTACAGTGCGTAATATGCGCATAATTTCGTTGTGTTAAGTTTACGGATACGAGAGGGGCGTATCCGTAAACTTAACACAACGAAACAATGCACATATTACGCAGTGTACCCACTTTTGCGTTGAAAATGGTCTGGAAACAAAAATACTTATAATGGAACTAAATTGACATTGGCCAATCGCTCACTGTATCTAATCTTCTACCTCCTCACCCATTTCCCTCAACCCGTGTTAACTAACACTCACTAATTAATTCTATTTTTCGTATAATTTTAGTTCTAATATTGTTTGTTGCTTACAATAATTTTTTAATTAACTTAAAAATATTGTCTAATCCAGCTTTGTTCTTAATTCACTGTGTCTTAATCATCTGTGAATCTTTTTAATTGGTCCATGTATTATAAACTATGCTCATACAATTATAATGTTTAAAAATTGTTATGATTCCTTAATAGATAAATAAATAAAGAAGTTCAACAAACAATGTTCAATCGTTATCTAGTAAACATTTATATTTGAACACTGCTCGATTACAATCTCCGAAATACCGTAATATGTCTTATCGTTAGTTAGAATGGACCCTATCAAGAGATTATTTAAAATATAAATAAGATTACCCACATGGATTTTCAAATTTTCCAGACTGTTTCACAATGTGCGACCGTTTAGCTGTACTTTTGATCGCCCTTTCGGCCTTCGGTGAGTAGGAAGTTATTAACGGAACACACATTAGATGAGAAATAAATACATTTAATACGTAATGATAAATAGGCAATTATTACATAATAATAGTTGCTAAGTACTAGTAATAAAGCGTGCCCTTGGACATGCGCTATCAGTTTTTAGTAAACCGATTTACCGGTAAATATGGATAATCATTCTGTTACAGAAAAAAGTAAATATATTTATAATGTTTCAGTAAAATAAAAAAAAATCGGATTTTAATTTTTAAAAAAATTAATTAATATTTTGATAAATAGCTTATTGGTATGGTGATTAATACACTTGTCTAGTGGTCCTGTGATAGTGGGTTTGAGCCTCATTCACAGAGAGATCGATTTTTAACTCGTGGCACTGTACAGTCGGACACTGACATGTCAGTTTCGCAATAAATATTTTTTATTATAGACTTGTTTACTGTTTTTATTATTTTATGGATAGAGAATAAAATAATATTAATCACATCTTAATAATAATAATAACCTACCTACTTGTTTTCTTGGCAGGCGGGGCGGTCGGTTTGCCCAGCAGAATAGTGGGAGGAACACAAGCGGAACCAGGATTCGCCCCTTTCGCAGTCTCCTTGAGAACTGGACTCATCGTCAAGAGTCACTTCTGCGGGGGGTCCCTCATCACAACTAAATTTGTTATCACCGCAGCCCATTGCGTCGATGCAGTCTACAGCAGAGGACTCTCTAGGTGAGATCATTTGGTGATTACGAATACACTCAATGTATTTCATCATCGTCATTTTCATCCCCTTGTCCTATTATGGGGGCCCAAAGACACGACAAGGTGCTTTCATATTACTTTGTCTTGTGCTGCTTCTGTATGAGTTAACCAGTCCGGACCCATCCTGTTTCATATAATTTTTTTATGTTTCTCCCAGTTTCATCTGGGGCGACTCACCGGTCGTCTTCCTTCCGGGTTGTTAAGAGGATTCTTCTTGATACGTTCATCTGACATTCTTGGCAGATGTCCAAGCTACCTTATTAGTGATTTTATTTTTATTTTTACACGATTTTGAAAAAACACGGCCCACAAAAAAAGGACATTGTATTTTCGCTTGAATTATTTGGTCCAAAACGATTATCAATCTTAATTTGAAATTACAAACAATAAAAAAATTAATATATTCAATATTCACCCGCGATGAAAGTTATGAAAACAGTTTTTGTCCAGTCAATCATAAACGTGCGCGTCTATTATCAATAGGCAATTTTTGTAATAGTTTAGGTTGGGAAAATAAAATAAAAATAAATAAATAATATTAATAACTTAAATTTCAATAATACCCACTGAAACAGTAGATATTCAATATCAGTTAGGTATGCTCTCTTTGAGGCTGGACATTCACTGCTAATGCATTTTGGCGTTTTTCTTTGAAAATGTAAATTTTTATTATTTAATATTCAGATTATTACTTTTATATAAAAAGGTTTTATCCAGGCTATCGTCCTAAAAATGTAGTTTAACATAAAAATTTTGATATAAATTAATAATAAAAACCCACATTTTCGAAAAAAAAAACACCTTGAGGCTTCTAAAATTCAATTGCATTTAGTTTTTTTTTACGTAACTATTGCACATAAAAAAATTGTCATTTTATCATTGTTTAAGGCATACTTCGGTTAATATTTTTTGAACTAACAAATTATTTTAGGGTTTGAGCGAAATGAAAAAGTTAACTATTTTTTTTATTTAACCATATCAAAGAAAAAAATTTTTTTTGGTAATGAAATCGGTTTGAAAATCATTAAAAAAAATTTATTAAAAAATTTATTTCTCCTTTTTGAATTTTTTATTTTATGACTATATTTAATTTTATTTTAAAATGTCTAAAAGCGTTGCAATTGTCTGAAGACATAAAAAGTGTAATTTTGGTGGATGTTTAGCTCGGTACGAGTAGTAGCAGGAGCCGAATCCTTGCATGTAGGAGGCGTCAGCAAGTCTGTCAGGCGGAACTTCACCCACCCTGGATGGAACAGGGATGAGGACATCAAGAATGACCTTGGACTTTTGGAACTAGACAGCGCCTACAGCCTGTCAGAGCTTGTGCAGACTATTCCGCTCAACAAGAAGGCTATAGAAAACTATGTTCCACTAACAGTTGTTGGATGGGGCGCAAAGGTTAGTAGTAATAAGGGCCTTTATACATCCATAGATTATGTGATATCCTCTAATCATTCCAAAAATATGATAAGATAGATTAATAATATCTTAAATCAAAGTAAAAATAAATATTATTTCAATCATGGCACAAAGATCTTAATTACATTAATCACATAAATTTATCGATCATTACGATTAAATATCGATAAAATATGATGAAATATTTAATAATAATACGTTTTACATAATAAGGTGATAATAAAGCAAAATCAGTGTGATATGTATTTCAAAAAATTGTTTTAGTTTTTAACAGTGATAATCAGTAAAAAATTTAAAGTATGTTACGTTCGTATCATATCGGAATAATCTCTTATCAGTTATAAGAAACTTATAGTATTGTATCTTCGTTTAAACTGGATCACTGAACTGAAAAACTGTTGTTTTGAAATAATTGCAGTCACCTGGTGAAAAAATATGCATTAAGAATAAATTCTTAATGCATATTTTTTCTAATATAACTTATTAATAACATTATAATGAAAATATTTGACAAATTAATGAAATTTTCATGAAAAAAAAGATGTCACCTGATATTTAGTTATTGCATTTAATCATCTTTTATTTTTCTTAAAAAAGCATGTATAAATTATCTAGTTTCAGTATTAAATAAATAGCTTACCATTTTCTGATTTTTTGGTGTAAATATTTCAAAACTGCCAAAACCCGAGTTATCTAATTCTAATACTAAGCTCACGATATGTGAATCCAGTAAAACTTAAACCTTAAAATAAAATAGATTAAACTAGTAAACATATTTTGTGGTGTGTATTGAATAGCATACAGAACTTTTTAACAAAAGTAAAATAGTTAGAAATAAATGTATTTAACCAATTTAGTTGTATATTCAGCTCTATTTCTCGTCATATCGTTGCAAGATTAAACAAATTTTTAATATGCGAATGAATCGAATAATATAATTCTGTTAAAATGTTCCATTAAAGTTTTCAAAAACATTGATTATAATATTTGTATAAATCAACTTATATTATTGGATAAATTTCACCTACATGTTTCGGAAATACCTTTTATATTTTATATTTTAACATACATATAACACCCTGACGATGGAAAGGTATTTCCGAAACATGTAGGTGAAATTTATCCAATAATATAAGTAGATTTACACAAATACTATGTATAATCAATATTTTTTAAAAATGTCAATCTACAATGTTGCTGAATCAATTGAAAAAAAAACCTTCAAAGATTATTTATCGATTATCTAAACAAATACTAACAAAGTATTTTGACTTTCAGACTCTCGGCGGAGGACTCTCTGCATTTCTGCTGTATCTGAACACCTTCAGTCTTGGTCACAAGGAGTGCCTGAAGCTGCGTGATGAAAACATCCATCAGTATCCTGGAGGAGTGGCTCCGTACATCTCAGAATTTGAGATCTGTACTTTCCTCTCCGTAGGAAATGCTACTTGCAACGTAAGTAAGGCGATAGAAAAAAAATGAATGTGTTGCCGAAAAAATTGTCTCAATATTACTCTTTGAATGTAAGTTGATTTTATTTAATTATGTGTATAAACGAAATTTGAGGTCTATTTTCACATTATCATAAAGTATGCATATTTTTACTGTTTTTTGAAATAAAATAAATATTGAGAGATGAAGCAAGGCAGGCTGAAATCGTTGGTTGGAGAATATCGTGTGAAACTTATCAGCGAGGAGAAGAAAATAGTATAAAATATATGAGAAGAGTGTAGAAGACCACAGGAATACAGAACGAAGAAGGAAGACTCACGACCTTCTATGAAACTAAATATTGGCGGATGGTGATGTTAAAAACAAATAAATAAAGTGCTTGACAGGATGTATGAAAGTGGACGAAGCAAGCAACTTTCTGTAATTTCCGCGTACTCTTGCAGAAACACAAAGTGATGGTAAATTAGTAAGCTAGTAAGGTAGTTATGAAGTACCAATAAATTCTACAGATAACGCACGCATTTTAAAATAAATCACATATCAAGTTTTACAAATTTCGAGAAAATAAATCTTTCCGTCTAAAAATGTTGTTCTGACTATGTTAGATGTCAAATAAAATGTTACTTCAATAATAAAATTTAAATTCGTAATTCAATTTATTATTGAAAACATAAATTGTCTATCGTATGATTAATTAATAAAAAATATGATTTTAAACGAGGTTGTATCGCGATGATTTTCTAACCGAAAAAATGATTTTTATGTCAGAGAATTCTGTTATAGATTTGATAAACTATGATAATGCATAAAGTGATAAATGGATCTATCGGCTGAAGAACAAATGAATAACAAATGATAAAAATGAATAGCCGTCTAAGATACCAATGTTCATTTTGAAAATAGAAGATTATCATTGAACATTTTTTAATTTATGTTTATTTATTTAAGAAATACCATATTTCTTTTTTCAGTTTTCGTATATTTTACATTTACTTATATACAATTTTCATTTACATATATAAACATTAATACCTTTTCGGAATTTGAGGGATATTATCACAGTAAATAGCCCGTAGGCATGTGCCGGAGTTATACATTATATTGGTTTACCTTTTCATATTAGACATTTGTCTTTGCAACCATAAATTATTTTGAATGACTAATATTTATTGATAAATTTGTACAATATTTTACTGGAGAGGTGAACAAACAATATTTTATCAAAATAATATCAGATTACATTTTTTTTATATGCATGCAGTAGGTCTCTGACAATTATGCAGCCCTGCCCTGGCTATTTGATAGACATCTGTCTCTGTTAAAGTAGCAAGTTTTTTCGTGCTGTTGAGATAAAGTTATTGAAAAAAAAACATATTTTATAAATATTTTCAATACGTAAATATGGATTGTTAATATTGTCGCAAGAGTCTAAAAAAATAATAACTACACATTATGGAAGTATTTCGAACATTCTACTATTCCGGTATGTTCCAGAAGTAACAGATAATTATAAATACGCGGCGGAGTCGTACTGCAGATCACAATTGTAGACACACTACCACAGAAAGCCCAGAGTGGATACTTACGTGCGAACGATAAGTGAACTAGTGGGAACTACAGCGAAACGACCTTGCGATAGATAAATGTAAAGCGAATTAAAGAATATTCCGGTGATAATTAGTGCGAATTACGAAATTGGCGTTAATTAAAGAACTTCGGTTAAATTTATGTCCCGTGATTTAAGCTATTTAATAGAACATTAATTAATTTCAAGTGTTTAATTTGCCTCACATAGCCATAATTCGTGACAATATGTTGTTGAGTTTATTTTATGTAAGAATTTTACACATCGCTGCTTCCGATTGATCTCTGCTCATTTGTATTAAACGTTCAGTTAATACTAGATTTTTTCTATTAGTTTTCCAATTAGTTTTAAGTGAATAGTGTTGTTTCGAAGCTAAGCATAAACATATAACAGCGTTGATGAATATCGTTGTTTCTCTCGGAATTGATATGAAAATGTTATTTCTTCTTTTATTTAGCTTCCCATCATCCGTATTCTGAAAATAACAATGTCTGGATCTTTAAGATCTTTATCCCAACACTTAATAGACAATAATAAAAATTAAAAATGTCCAGAGCGGATTTTGTAATTCTACGGCTCAAATATATTGTATTAAAAGATGATATAAGAAAGATTGTTTCTTACAATCGTATAAATTTCTTCATCCACAGCGTCCAAATGAAATATCATGTCTTGTCATGATCGCGTTACCGCGTATTCAGATCTTCCCATCTTGACATTTGACAGATAACAATTTACATCTTTCTCCCTCCCTCTATATCTATTTCATATAGAAACTTACAGAAACAAACACCGACGTAAAGCTATGTCTCGTTTATTTTTAATTTTTATTATCGTCTATTAAGTGTTGGGATAAAGATCTTAAAGATCCAGACATATTTGTCAAAAAATGTCAAGATGGGAAGATTTGAATACGCGGTAACGCCGAACGCGGTTGTGACATTTCGTTTAGCCATGATATTTCATTTGGACACTGTGTATGAAGAAATTAATACGTTTGTAAGAAACAATCTTTCTTATATCATCTTTTAATACAGTGTATTTGAGCTGTAGAATTACGAAATTCGCTCTGGACATTTTTAATTTTTATTATCGTCTATTAAGTGTTGGGATAAAGATCTTAAAGATCCAGACATTGTTATTTTCAGAATCGGGCCGTCTACCTGACGAACGATCTCTCTTCTATTTTTCAGTGAGACTTATTCCGGATTACCAGTTTAATTTTTAAAATAAATCGATTAAAAACTTACGTTATCAGGCATTATTTTATTGGCATTGTACATGCCGGTGACATCTGTCGGTTTGTATTATTGTACAAGTGACGCTTGAGTTTTGAGGTTAATAGTTCTGTGAAATATTTTTAATAACCAAATTAATTAATCGATTCAGAACTTTGTTCTGATAAATTACAACTTCACAAATACGAATGTGTTCTTGAATATACATAATATCTGTTGTATCAAATGTGTGTTCAAATAAAAATGAATTAATTAATTAATTCTGGCGGTCATCTATCGGTAGTATTTCAAAGTAATTTGAACTATCGTATCAAAAAAGTGGATTGCTCTATGGACAAAAATAAAAAAATATAATCAATTAATAAAAAATGAGAATTTACATATAAGGTCGATATATTCACGGAAATGTACAAGGCTTCTATTGCTTAGTGGTCAGAGCACCGTATTCGGAAAGGAGGTGACCCAAGTTTGAATCCCGGTAGTGTAGCCAAATATTTTTTCGTGAATTAGATTTTTCTGTATGTCTTTCAATTTGGTGATTTTAAGATGACTAAAATGGAGAAAATATACATTTTTTTTAACAGCGATCACAGTTAATGCATTTCAATACATTAAAATATATTTTAGTAATATTTATGTGATATTATCGTTACAGGGTGACTCGGGCAGTGCTCTCTACAATCAAGATGGATTAGTCGGAATAGTATCTTGGGGCCTGCCTTGCGCCAAGGGAGCTCCTGACGTCTTTACCAGGATATCTAAGTACATCGACTGGATAGAACCGATCATTTCTGCATAAAGAATTTAATAAAAATGTACACGAAGTAATAAAAAAAATACATTACTATGAAATATAAAACTTAAATTTATATTATGTTGTTTTTTTTCTTTTAACATATAAAATATTAACAGATCGCATTGATCTCGATAGGTAGTCCAGTGTAATATGAAAGTTTAATTTTTGTGATTTAATATTTATATATTTTTTGACAATTAAGGGAATGACATTTTATTAAATACGTTTATTAATAACACTGCTGAAAATATTATTAAAGATTAAGCTGTAAATTAAAAAGTTAAACGATACATAAAAACTCCGCGCAAGTGTATTGTACGCGGGTTCCAAGGTCAACCAAGTCTATCATGTGACACGCAATGGTCCTCGGCTTAATCGTACATGTCAGTTTTGTTTCTGGTAAGCATGTATTACACTTTCGAAGGAATGTTGACTATGTATATTAAAATTTCTCTTTTCAACTGAGTTTGAGAGACGAAGTTTAATTCAGTTTACTTCAAGTATTCAGTTTACCGTTATCGGAATATATCTCGTTATTCCGTAATTGAACATTTTACCCAGCCTAGATAGGTGTTGTTAAAATTGTTATGAAATAGGCTTGGATGTCTCATTGATCAGACAGAAATGATTAAGTATGAATTGAATTGATATTAAATATACTAATGATCATATGTTGCGAGAATCGGGAGTATAGAAAAAATTTCTACGTATTTTGTCCATAGTACACACAAACCAATTATTTAGTTACATGTTCACATTATATTCATACTCTAACTCTAAAATATACTTATGCAATACCATAACCAATTATTTAGTTACATATTTTTTCATTATATTAATATTATAAAATATACAAATGCATGTTAATGCTAGAGCAGGTTGAAAACACTTCTAATTAGGATAGTGGGCAGAGTCTTATACAATAATTTTCTTGTTGTATCATGTACCCATTTTTATGTTAGTATCTCTAATAAAATAAAAATAAAATACTGAATGCTTTTCAAAATATTTATACATTTTTTAAGGCACCACGTGTAAAAGGAATTGTTCTAGCAATCTTAATTTATTATACAGAATTTTATAATTGAAAATTTGACATTTGAAAATTGCAATTTTGTAAACAAAATTTAAACCAAAAAGTAAAAAAAAATATACGAGTATATACCAACGCGAAATGATTCTATATATTCTTTATCAATTCTTTGTTCTTTATAAATATGAATTGTATATTTTTTATAAATTTAAATGCTGTAGGTACGTTGTGTAAGTAAAAAATTATGTACCCCTGTTGATGGGTTTTATATTACAAACAAATTTCGTTACGCTTGCAAAACGTAACTGAATTCAGTAATACAAAATTGATTAGCAGTATCACTATCAAAGAGGTTTTTTATTGATTTTCAGTAAGTTCTGATTAGAAAATTAATGCTAAAGACAGAATCAACTATAAATCCAAATAATTCATAAATATATAGCGTACTATTGGATAAATGAATCTGAAAAAAGATAATTGAATTATATCAGCATGATACTTGTGTGGGTTGGAACTTTTTTGCTGAGATACGTTCAATTGGAAGAACACCTAAAATCCGAAATGAACGTACACGAAGTATGTAAGTGTGCAGTGTACAGGGAGGATGTGTAAGCGGTAGGCACTTACATACTTGTTGCAAAGTTCTGAAATCTTGGCACGTCCATTTGTGCTAACCCTTGTCAGGCCAGGGGGGAGGGGGTGGGTGGGGGGAGGGTCCGGCATCAGCCCCCTGTCTTATCGCGGCCGACCCCCGACCCCCGACCCTAAATCTTATTTGACAAGCGGACCTCGGGAGGGTTTTTGGGTCAGGGCACTACGCAAATATTCGGGGATGAATTCTAAACCCAAATAGATAACGTGGGAAATAAGATTCTGATTCAAAATTATTAATAGGCTCGGAGGATTTGAACGAGGAGGCTGCGGGGATCGGGTTTCATTGTCCGTCCACTGATTTCTTACTGACGTCATTCACGATGTCACTTCGTACTGGCAATATTTAATTTAATTTTATAACAATAATCTATGTCATTTAATACTTCGAAAAATATTACAGATTTCTTCTATGCGCACATCTGAAGGTTCATTTAAGCTTCTGAAATACATATTGGATAAATCAAAAAGGTGGATATAAAAAAAATCTATTTTCGATAAAATACTTCACCTAGGGCATATTACTTAAAGGTTTTTGGGAATCGTTGTAATATAAAGTGATTAGCTATTTGAAAATCAATATATCATCGGTGTAGCGCAAGAAGTCATTTAAGTAACAAATTCATGTTTTCTGCAAATCACTTCCAAAGTTTCTATGCCTTAAATCTGCAATAAAATTATATGAAAGCGCTTGTCATGGAATTTGTGCCAGAAATCACTAAAAGCAGTTAATGAATTTTGGTGAGAAAGTGTGGAATGTGTACTCTAGTAAATCGAAAAGAAAATAAAATATCATTAAATTTTGTAAAATTACTGACATTTTATATTCTTTTTTCATCCAGAAAACAGCCATTCCATGGCAAAAAACGTATTGATGACTTTTTGCTCTCATAGTTTACATAAAAAATAACCCATACTGACTGGTAACTCGGTTTTACCAAAAATGGACTTAATGACTTCTTGCGCTACACCGACGACATAAATGTCTCAAATTTTTCCCAATTATAAATGGTTAAAATGGTGAAATTGTTATACCATATTTTCCCGTACTTAATCGTAACACAGTGCTAAACAAATATATTTTCATTACATAATTTTTTCTGTATATCTTTCGATTTGATTAATATACCTTGTTTTAAATATCACGAAACTATTCTGTGTTATTACGGTCTCCATAAAATGCGTTACTCTACTTTCTTGTAATGTATTTGTGCGTAGGAGCTCTGGTAATTTATTAATCAAAATGAAAGTTCCATAGATTTTAATCTGTATTCAAATTTAATATGTGTTTCTCTATTTATGCGAAATTTTATAAAAAATATCAGTTCAAAATAAAAAAATAATGAATCATTTCTAATTTACAAAGAAGACTTGCATTAATTTGAAGCACAAATAAAATTAAACACCTTCAAATATTTAATTTTTGAAACAAAGAACACAAAATTATAAGTACTTACTTAAAATTAAGCGGATAAGCAAAGATAATAATATTGAGAAGAAATAGGTATACTATGATCAGTGCAGTATTGAATCATCTCAATGAGATGACTTTTAAGCAAATATTGCAATGTTTTGCTACTTATTTTTATTCGTAAAATCGTATAGGCAATTTTTTCTTTACAAATCAACACGAGCACCGCATGAAACAAGAGGAAGAAATAAAATGATACGATATTCAGAAAAAAGTCCAGAACGTTTCAACAGTTTTTCAGAACAGTTCAAAAAGCCACGATGTAAAATATAATGAAGATCGTGAATGAAATGCAGGAGAGAATAAAAAAGGAACAAAAATTGTCTCCACTTTACATGAAGCTTAGAAAATATTTATTACGTTAATTTTACTGTTATTAAATGAATTTTTTGTTTATATTAGAGCATATATTATGTTTGTATTTAAATAGGTACTGTATTCAGAAAAATTAATAGATTAAATCATCTTTTTACTCGTGGCGTCTGCTTGTCTTCTTGTCTGACGAAAAAACTTTGGATCCATTTTAAACCCCTTTCCCGTGATCCAATCGAACTGAAACTTTGCAAGCAGACTCGGGGCGATGATCAAGAAGATCTATCAAATTTTCGTTAAAAAAAAAAATAAATTTTCGATTTTTCAAATTTTTAAATACGTTAAAATATTTTTATACAACTTACTAAGTTGTATGAAAATATTTCAACGCGTCTGGTAGACACGGAACCTGATTATAGTATAATTTTGGATTTTTGTAAATTTTTTATTACTCCCTTAGGTTAAGCGCCAAACCAGTTTCCACTAGTAAATGAGAAAGGGAGTATAATAAAAACTTAGTTTTTATGGGTTATTTTTTTTTGAACTAAGGTTCAAAATTAAACTATTTAAGCTTAAGGAAAATTAATATAACATATTACACAGGTTTGGGATTCTATTACATCCTCCAGGTGAAAAATTGAAATAAGGACATTCTCTTAGAAGATCCAAAAAGATTGCGACTATGCCCGGCCTTCCAGTGTGTCCTTGTCCGCCCAAAACTTTGGTTTCCTTAAAGTCCCCCGCGCCCCCCGCGAGGAAGCGCTGCCCATCCCACCCCCCGGTACATTTTATTATGGTCAGGGGTAGCCCCGAGTTATAGAGGCTACTTATTGGAATATTTGGGAACACGAATGCTTATCGAGCAAATCTCAGGGATAAACCTATAAACATAGCTGTTGGGCGGAGAAGGCGACTCCGCTTATTTGCTGAAGATATTATGTTTTACCTACGGAGAGGGTAGGTCTTCCCTTAATATTGCCCGTATTCTTGACAATTTCACAAAACATGCCCACCTAGACAAACAGCCCACAATAATTTTATTGAAAGTATTTAGTTACACCATTAATGAAAGGGAGACGTTACTATATTTATTTAATATAATGTCCCGAGACGTGGCTGTTGGAGGCAAATAAAAACACTTAAATAATTTAAATTTTAATTTATTACGCAAAAAGTCACTGGAAACAAATTAAATCGGAACGGTGTTCTTAAATTTATAGTGACTGAATTCAGTCTTGACGCTGTTTGTATTGCTTCGATCACTTTATAGAAAATTCCGTTCAATATTCGCATGTAGAAAAACTTCTCGCCAATCCGCATGTCCTTCCTTTATTTACTGTCGTTGGAATATTAAACGCGATGGCCTGACTGTTCTTTCTCCGTAGCTAATATCGTTCTGGTTAAACGCCACTCAGACTGAATCGACCCATGTTCGTCTAGATGCTTCCAATGTTCCAGAACCTCTTAGCAACTTCTAATTTGAGTGTTTAATGGTGTAGAATGATACAAAATCACCGATTACGTGCATCTCTTTCTGATTCTAATATCTGGTGACAATAAACTGGCTTACCAGTAGTTTCCCCGTAGGATAGACTTTCTGTCCGAATACACAATTCGTGATTCATCCACATTCATACATCACATGCAATTTCGTCCATTTTTGAGGCTGCTTACAGAGCAATCTTTCAGTATCTGGTTTATCTGAGAAAGTCTTCCGTGGCTGTCCTCTATTTCTAGTGCCGTTAACACTCGCTTCATAATCATTCTCAATATTCTCTCCATTCATTTCACCGCCACCATACACAAACCACATTCGCGACCCATTTTTAATCCAATTCACTATGTTAAGAACAGCTTTACATTTTCTAATATAACAAATAAATTTGAAACTTCTAAGAGTCAATGATCTCACTTCCACTTCGTTCGTCTACTTTTGTTCCTCCATTCCCATACATTAGTACTGGTGTCAGAGCTCCATTTTCATTTGACATTATTGAACTCAATCTGCCGTACACCTTATTCCTTCCTTTTGATCCCTTTTCCGACTTTTTCTTTCTATATAATTTACTTCCCAAATACACAAATCATGTACCCTTATCAAACACTCATTACCTATGACTGTTGTCTTACTTTCCTCCTTTTAATACCGTCACTTTTCACATTAAGTTACAAAAGGCCTTACAAGGGCGAGTCATAAATTAACTTAATTTACGTCATGACACACCTTCAAGGTTGTTATACCGATTTTTGCGTGCATGCTTATAGTTGGTATAAGAGGTTTCGTATGCGAAATTTATTCCCGATCGCATAATTTGCCTTCCGGTTTCAGTGAAAACATAGTAACTCCGCTAACAGTTTGCACCAAGGAAGAACAACAGGCAGTCATTCGATTTCTTTGGTCGGAGGGTGTAAAAGGGGCTGAAATTCAGCGTAGACTTTTATCGCAATGCGGGGACGGTGTTTTATTACGTAAAAGAGTTTTTTTTTTGGATCATGAATTTCAAAAGTGACCGAACGAGTCTCTCTTAAAATATTATCCCATAAACAGATTATCGCATATTGTTGTGGTGCAAGTTTTCAGTAACATTGCATTTTCTTTAAACGACTTCATTAAAAGTATTTTAGTGGAAAATTTCAAGTTCAAGTAAATTATTATTAATTAATGAACAAACCGTGTAAACATTTCACAACATGTAATTCTTCTAAAAATTTAATCAAAAATATAATAACGGTACAATATTATTAAAAAGTAGAATATCTTTGCACTCTCTACGATAGAGTGAAATATTAACAAATTAGTATAGAATGTAGAGCAGTCCATAGAATAAGTCCATTGCATAGTGAAGAAAGATGAGCCAGGGCCGTTTAATGAGCTCCCATATCAGCCCTATACTTTCGCCACAAAATTCGGCATTTTTTAATACTAAAATGCTTTTTTCTCTTTTTCTTTCATCTTATTTCTTTTGTCCAGACCTCGTTTATGCACCTATATGCAGATGTATTGATCAGATATCTTTATGCTATATTTGTTTTGCTCTTCTTTTTCTTCTTATCTCTTCGTCTTTTTACTAAGTATCCTTTCTTCCCCATTCCTGATTCCCCTTTTACCTTTGATTTTTTGACTCTCATTGTTTGTTCTTATCATACACCTTTAATTTTTTTATATAATATAAGTACCTATTATAAAGTATAAGTTAAGTTATTCTTCCTATATTTAAATACATAATATGTTAATTCTGTGGAAACTAAGGTGGTAAGGTGGTCTCGATTTTTATTTATTGGTAGGTACTATTAATTTCCCGTAAATAAATAAATAACGAAAATATATAGTGCTAAAGGCAACAGGAATGGAGTACTTGGCGTACGTTCGTGCGTACGTGAAATACTGGCACTATCGGATAAACCAAATATTGGAGGGCGGCGCTGTTGAAATCTTCAACAACCAAAGAGCGTGCATGAGGAGATGGGTGAAAGGGAAAGTGGTACGCCATGATACAGTAGTGTGGTATTTTATGTGCTCAGCCTAACCCTATGAGGAAGCGGCGTATAAGTAAAAATTCAGACTGCTACCAAATTTTATTAAAAAACTTCAAAATTTAAAAAAATCCACACTCCATCCATATTTCTTCTCCAATTATTTCTCCTCCAAATCCATATTTCAATTAAAATGGTCATAGATTCAATCGACTCATAGATTTCGCGTGCCCGATACATACATTAAATGTTTTCTTCAATAATAACAAAAGCATTATTTATATTAATAAAAAGAAAACATTTATTTATTTATTGAATTATCAAAATGTTGAATAAATAAATTATTGTAAACAAATAGAAATATTAGAAATTTTAGAACTAAGAAAAAGGTGTCATTTTTCAAAAATTTTTACCTCTGTTTTTTAAATTTGTATTCATATTAGTTCCAATTATTTATTTTTTGTTTTTGTTAATGTCTATATTTTCATTTAAAATATGTTTTATTTTACTTTGTAATACACACACAATATGAGTTATTAAATTACAACTATAGTTTCGAGAGGAGCAGTCCCTCTCATCATCAGGTATAGATAATAACTAACTTAAATACAAAATTTATCAATCTAATTGGGTAGGTCAGGGGGTCAGGGGGGCGCGCGGCAGGGAAGGGTATTTTTTTCGCCGAACAGCTCTAGGAGTGGTGAACTGAACTGAAATGTGATATTATTTATTAATGTGTTTCCAGAATTTAAATTTTTTAGGATTTCAATGGTTTCCAAACTATTCATTATCCATCGTCTATGAGGAACCGAGTGGAGTAATTTTAATTTGTGACTATCGAAAGAATGATTGGTGTTAATTATATGATTGGCAAATTCGGAGAAATTGTTATTTTTTTTTAAGCAGCGGCGATGTTCTTTTATGCGTGTATTTAAGTTTCTAGTGGTTTGGCCTATATACTTTTTGTCACAATCTCCGCAAGTTATTTCATATATCTCACTTTTTTCTAACATACCTTTGAATATAAATTGAATCGTGATGAAGGGACCATTGGTCTAGAAACATGTTAATAATTCAACAAATACTGGTTTTACACAAATTATTTTCTTTTCATTAACATTAAATATTTATTTAAAAATATTTTTGTTGGTCTACAGTGATCCGTCCCTGTCCGTCCGGACCCCTCCCCGGCCCACCCCGGCAGGCCTCGGCCGACCAATCGATATCTGACCACCACACACTTCCATTGGCGGACCAATGGTTAGCGAGATGTGGGGGTGAAATAATATCATTACATTTTCAAAATCCCTTCGTGGACTTTCGGATGGGATGGGATGGGAGGCTGACACTGAGGGTGGATGGGGGTAATACGGCATTGTTATAATAAGAATATATTAATTCGATAATCAATTTGCTTTCTTAATGGAAAATGTTTTGGCGTGTTATTAAAATTAGACATTTTATTAACGCACTGACACTAGAAAAGAGAGAGAATCTAAAGAAAATTTATTAGATTTATCAAATTTAAACTTAACATACCGTTGAGTTATATTGTTTATAACATTGTTAAATCTGAATGACGAATGACGAATCTTGCGTTTTTTCACTAGGTAAATGATAAGCGGAAGTATTGACTGTCATCTATTAGAACGTATCTGCTTGCGTGTTCCAACGGCGAAACTAGAAGTTATGCAGGTTTAGTCTTAGAAACTACAGCCACTAACTACTTCTTAAATTCTCCACTGCATAGGCCACCTAGACTAGCAAAAATATAATAACACTTAGGCGGTTTGCCACTAATATAATTAATTTCAAACATAGGTATTTCGAAATATATTTTGAAAGATATCTACATTTCGTCTACTTTTCTTCGAGTTTAAATATCAAAGAGTCGTTACTAGAAAATTCTTCTCATTATCTTCTCAGTAACTACCAATGTCTTAGTTATTTTTATGTACTGACTTTCATGGTTTCGGTGTCAATTATTTGATGAGGTTTATAAAACAAAAAATAAATATAGCCGTCCTCAAATATTTAAATACAGATCAATGTTAGCGCCTTGCTAAAATAGTGCACTGTTCATTTTTGTAATTAAACGGGGTGGTCGTAAATTAGTATATTAGCAACTCACCCCTAACATTATACTGATTTAGTACATGCACACCCTTCAAGGAACGGTCAAGATTCCTCACACCCCTACGGTTTAACCATCCGCATACACAATTTCGATTATTATATTTCTTAGGGTTCTGTTACTCCATTGAACACCAGTGGTCCACGATATATATTATTATTTTAAAATATTTAAAAATATATATAAAAGGATGTAAAAATAATTATATATCTATTGTTGAAATAGAGTCTGTTTCCGTAATTTTTTATTTAATCTCTAAAAACTATTTTTTCTTTTACAAGGCAACTACATTTAATACCCGGCTTCGTCAGAGATTTCGATTTTTGTGGATATTACTTTCATATCATGCCAAAGAAATTTGTACACAAATTGAGTCCTCACAAATTATTTGGTCAAACTCAATTTTCTCCCTATGTTCTTTGAAATTCTACGCAAATAGTCAAACATTTTATTTTGTTTCTGTGTAGATATTAACATTCTTTTTTGGAAATCTTTGATCCATTGTAAAATATGATAAAACATACTCTTAATTTGAAAACTTAAGGCGCTATATCTGATGACGGATGTGACGTTGCGAGCTAAAAATTCAATAATCTGTGCATGTCATAAATGACGTCGTATGACGAAATCATGTTTTACTTATTTTAAAACATGTTATGGTGATTGGTGATTATCTGAAATTGTACGCATATAGCAACCAATCAAATTATTCTATCTGGTACCTACGCCACTTTAACCGTCTCTTATAATTACTTATTTTTAAAAATAGTTTACCAGTTATGTACGTGTTTTGGTTATGTGAAAATATCTTAACATTGAACGAGATTCAAGGGGATTCACTAATAAATTTAAAAGCATTTTGGTTCAATTGTCAATTAAATGGTTAGTTAAAAATAACAGAACAGCTAAAATCTACAAGCGATGTAATATGTATTTTATGTTTGCACCCGCTATTTATTCTATCGAATCAAGGATTGAAATTGGAAAAATGAAGCGAATTGGTAGTAGATAAATTAAGGTCAGGGATTATTACGAATCTTACGAATACGAAAGAAGGAAATGAGGAGCAGGTGACGAGCTAAGCATTGTTTGAAGTCGTTTGAAGAGCTGTGTATATTATTGAGAAATTAAGACGGCACTTTTGACTTGTAAGCAACTTGAAACATTTTTTTAAAAATAGTTTTTTGTATTTATAATTTTATGACGGTATATTTTTTGTAGCTAGCGTCGTTTAGTCGGACAAGTTAAAAGCAGTCTATTTTATCGCGTTACGAAATGACGCGAGCAGTCACACAGTCGGACGGACATGCGATCGGCGCCATAAACTCGCAGTGAAGTGTAGCTCTGTACCATAGGTGTAGCGTAGTACTGTACAGCGCTATTGGTGAGAGGTGTGAAGCCCATATTTTCCGTAGCAAGATTTCGTTTCATTCGGGTAGTACCAGCGTTGCTACGCACACAGCAGAGAATGTCATAAATTATATCGGTATAATAAAGCACAAGTCGAATCTGTTTGGCACCAATATCGATTTTGGTCGAGTGCAACACCATCTAGCGACTTCCGCGCGAACTTCGCTGCACCTGTTCTCTGTCACGTGATCAGAATTTGGATCGGATATTCCGAACGATTGCATCGCAGGATAGCCGCCGGGAATATCTCCCCGTGAAAACCTAATTGTAGAAGGAAAAAATGTTCCAGATCGATGAAACGCAAGGGATTATTATTATAGATTAATAAGAACTATTAAATTATTTTTGCAGGGTGTACTAGAGATAGCTCACAATACTTTAACGATAGATTTCTTTCTTAATTACCAGTCAAAAACATTCAAGTAACAATGTTTTAATATCAATAGTTATGGAGACAAGCGACTTCAAAGTTTGCATTTTTTTCAATATTTCTGTTGAAAATACATATTAAATATTGGGAAAGGGAATAAAATAATATTTTTAAATAAATAAAGATTTTTTGAGAAAAAGTAAATTCTGCGTATTTTTTTCCATGCTAAGGGATATAATTTTACTTTTTATATATAGACGCTTGTTTATAAATTAATAATTACATATAGACTTTAAAATGCTTTCTTCTTCTTCCTTGCACCGTCCCAACATATTGCCTAGGTAGGCTGTTGGGGTCGGCTCTTCTCATTCTCAGGCTTTATCTTCAACGGTTCTGGGTATCGCTTTCACCCAGGCTGTTTCTCTGTAGTATTTTGGAGCATTGAGTAATTCAGGAGTTGTTTGGTCTTCCTCTGGATGGCTGTCGATGAAGCTCCATAGACATTGCCTACTTCACCGTGTGGTCTGGTGGTCTCCGTCTTATATGTCCATACCATCTCAACCGTCGTTCCTCCTTATATACTTTATATACTCCCCTTTAAAATGCGTACTTCAAATAATTAGCAAATTAATAACATGATGGTTGAGTTCATAATTATATAAGTTAAATATTATTAGAGCAGGACATGTGGCAAAGTGCTTTTGTCCTGAAAAAAAGATAGTGAGTAGGCAGTGGCTGCTTACTCACACACACTCCTCTCGGGTCATGAAGAGGTGGCCGTTACTTAATTGCAAGTTCCATAAGAGTTTATTATCCAGTTTTAATGCAATCTTAAAATAATTTATTTCCTTAATATTTTTCATACATATAATGGAAGCAACAAAGATCATATAATTTTACTATTTTTTAAAATATCAAGGCATTTGCAAGCTCGTGATGAGCTTTAGAAGCATAGCACCGCTAAACCGAATATTTTTATATAAGTTTAGGTAAATCGGCGTTAATTAACCCCTACTTTTACAATATTTTTTTAAATTACACGATAGTTTTAAAAATATCAGAAAAGTATTTTTTAATTATAAATTATTATTAAAGTTGTGGAAGCGAGCGATTTCGTTTTATTATCAAATGTTGGAATTAATCCAATAATAATAATTTTGAATGTCCATCCGTAACTTTTAATCCAATAAAGCTGACCTTATTCCGTTTTCAAAATTTGTTTGATTTTAAAATTGTTGTTAAATAAAACGAAAACGTAGATTTTCTGATTTTTAAATAAAGTACCTACTACGAATTAGATTTTTTTTTATATACCTATTTAGAATTTTTTAAATTATTTCAGTTTAATAAAAAGTTAAACTAATAGGTAATTGCAACCATTACTAGATAATATATAGTAGATATATCGCATACGTTATTGATATTAATCAACATACATAATTCTCTATATAACAATGTTCGTAACTAATGCTACAAGAGAGCTCAAATAATAATGAGGTATAAGAAGCGAAGAAGCATTACTCTCTATTAAATAATGTCTATCACTAGCGTTATCAAGATGCAACACTAGATAGCGCTGTTTTCTCAGCCTTAACTGGGGACCGAAATATTTATAATAAATATGTAATTTTTGACAGGTTATGACTAGTTTTTTTAATATTTCTATCTTAGTATCCGTATAACGTTGGATAAGTATTTAATGAAACTTTTGTCGAATATTATAAATCATTCGCCTTTAATACTAGTCATATAAAATGATTTAAACCTTGTAGGAGAATACTGGTTCAAATTTCAAGCTATATTTTAAATTGTTTACCGATTAAAATATGAAAAGTATGTATGAAAGTGGAATAGTGGTTTTCCAGGATAGAGGAGCGTGGCATCCTATCCTCTTTGCCTATCCCGATGGCGTATTAGTAGTCTACTAGTTACTAACAAATTTTACAAGCTTTTTATATTCTAGTCTCGTTGCAGTGGGGATGTGAACGGCTTCATCTAAAATGGTAGTAATGTTGCGCGCGCAGACGGTGCGTGTACCAGCTGCATGATGACTAAAATATAATTGAAGATTATAAAAATGAAATTTGATGACAATGATTTTGTTAAACCATCACGCATGAAATTTATGGTCGCGTCGTGCCTGTTTTTGTGAATAACTTTTAGGTGAATAAAATAAAATAATGGAATAAAATTGTATATTTCGATCTCACTATGTGACATTTCACAGATTGAAACAAAACAAATAAATAATTTTATTTTCCTTTCCCTGGAAAATGTTCAGAGGAAGGGGATGATGGAATTTTCCTGGTGGTAAATTTGACTTGTCGGTGGTAGTGGCAAGTGTCTAAATATGTGGGCGAGGGTTTGCGTCCCGGCTTATTTATTTAAGAAGGGTCGGTTTGGGTCTCGGACCTTTAAGAGGGGGACGGACAGAGCGGGCCCCCATCTCTTTTTCCCGGTAACTCTCGCATCATTTTACAGGACGGTACAGTCGAGGCAAAACGAGAAATTGAAGATAAAAAGTTTTGCGTTAAAAAATGTAATTTCTACATAAGAAACTAGATGCTTAAACGAAAATGCATCTCAGAATTTCTTACATCATCCAGATAAACCACGGAATCTGTTCCCACACTAGGATAGTTAAGATGAACCTTTTTATCTCTCCGATGGTGCTACAGTCTAAATTGAGCCTTGGCCTCCCGCAACATTTGCCTCCAACTCTCCCTGTCCTCAGTTGCTGTCCTCCAATTCGCCATCTGGAGTAGTTGCATTGCATCCCTTCTCACTTCATTCTCCCATCTCAGCCTAGGCCTTCCTACTTTTCTCCTTCCAGTCATTAATCTTGTAGCCTGGCCTTCTTTGTACATGTCATATTGTATAGTTCATTATTGTGGCGAATGCGCCATTGATTCCTTTCTTCGCCGGTTCACATATCTTTCGCAACATTCTTCTTTCAAACACGTCCAGCATTTTCGCCATATTCACTGTCAGTATTAATGCCTCACACCCATATGCCAGTACAGTTTTAAAAATAGTCTTGTTTTAGTTATTTTGGTTTATATGTGGACATACGTGATTTGAACACTGGAAACATTGAAAAATAAGTCTTCCTGGTTCTTGTTGTGATTCTTCTTCTGATTTTTACTGGATGACGATGTTGATGTCAACTGAATATCCGACAAATTCACTACCCTTATAACAAAGATGATGAAGCTTTAGGGCTGAGTGGATTGGAGTGGGCTTGGAAAATACACAAGATATTTTTTGGTGTGTCACACTTACAGCTGTAACCGGTTACATTGAGGAACCGTACATTAATAATTACGTACGGCCAGTTCAACGTTCCATCAGCCTCCAACGACATTTTCACCGAGATGAGTTACGTTTCGAGCTAAGTAATCGTCGCGGTGGTCGTTTTCCTATGTGTGGTTTTCTTTCAGAGAAAATTGAAGCTTTCCCCGTCAGGTGGGAAAAAAATAGTGTGCAGGTTCATTGAATATACTATGTTCGTCTATACTATTTTGTGGTGACATTTTTGATATAATTATTAAGAATACACTTTGTTTTCCCCATTTATTTAAATTGGTGGTGAAAATAAAGTATATTATTATTAATTATATAGAATATATGGTAATGCAGTGATGGTAATGTTTATTTTAACATTTAAACAATTACAGTACGTGAACAGTACAAGATTAAAAATGATAGTAATCCCTTTCTAACTGATTCTGACTTCTATTCTAAATATTCTTTCAAGATTTGGATTAAATCGGTCAACATTCGGATTTACAGTAATTTTACAATATTTAACCCTTTGACTCCATTGGCGATAATATGTAGCCATAGTAAATTCGTTTGTAACTCTGCTGGCGACTATATGTTTTCATAGTAAATTCCTTTGTAACTGTTGGCGACTATATGTCGCCATAGTAAATTCTTTTGTAACTCCGTTGGCGACTATGTGTTAGAATAATAGATTACTTTGTAACTCCGTTGGCGACTATATATTAAAATAGTAAATTCCTTTGTAAATCCGTTGTCGACTATATGTCGCCATAGTAAATTCCTTTGTAACTCCGTTGGCGACTATATATTGCCTTTGTAAATTCTTTTGTTACTTCCTTGGCCACTTTATGTTGCCATAGTAAATTCCTTAAATAACTCCGTTGGCGACTATATATTGCCATAGTAAAATCCTTTGTAACTCTGTTGGCGACTAGAGGCGTTCTATAGAGGAATAAATGAGATCATAGTCGTGCGAGTATTCTAGAATACAGTGTAATAAAGTATTTCAGAAGTGAAAGGTTTCAAGTGAAGAGTGTGAAATTCTTCCGAATTCCGAAAAGTTTAGTTCGTGTTAAGTGACTTGATTAAATAAAATAAAATTATAATTAATTTCAAGTGTTTCATTTGTCGCCCACTGCAGCGAACCCATGACAATAGGTTACTTAAAAGATGCTGTGTCAAAATGGTAAAAAAAGAAATATTGATTTGGATTATTTATATAAACTATGTTTCTACAAGGATTTACAAGACAAGTGTCGCCTAGCAGCCACTAGACTGCTAGGCGACACTTGTCTCGTCTTGCTGAGAGCCGAGTCAGATGTTTGTCCGCAACTGACTGCATTTCTCACTCTACTGTACCAACACAGAACCCCCACTCCGCAGAGCCGAGCGAGCCAGTATTTGCTTTCCATTGCTTAAATAGGAGATACCCTCAGTGCGGACTCGAACCGATGAGTGGGTAACTAAGTAACGGACTAAGGTTTGTATACTTTTCATAGCACACCCCCAAACCTCCTACTAACCCACCCTTGTGCCCGAGCGAGAAATTACTCAGATTTATCAGAATCGTGAAATTGAAGATTTAGATAATGTATTAGAATCCGAATATTAGAAGGTTTACTTGGGTTATGAAGGCGCTTCGCCGCTCGGCTTCTCGTGATTCGTAGATAAAATAACTAACTAACTAACTAACCATCACGCCGTTTCCCTGCAGGGGTAGGCAGAGAGGATTGAACGCCACACTCTTCTATCCTGGCACACCACTTTTGCTTCGGCCACATTCATACATCTTCTCATACACGTTCTACGATTGTTGCGGCTTTTAACAGGGCCATCCTCAAATACTTGTAGTACCTGATCGTGCCAGGTCTTTCGCGGACGCCCTCTATTCCTGTTGCCTTCAACATTCGCCTCATATATTTTCTTAACCATCCTTTCCTCGTTCATACGTTCCACATGACCAAACCATCTCAGCACTCCTTTCTTTATTCTATATACCACACTACAGCCAGCATTGCATTCACTTCTAATTTGTTCATTCCTCACTCTATCGACCAAAGATTTTCCACACAAGCGTCTTAGTGACCGCATTTCAACCGCATTCAGTCTACTTTCATTCCTCTTTTGCCAATTCCAGGCTTCACTTCCATACATAAGGGTTGGCACTAGAACGCCATTATGTACCGCTAGTCTTGCTTCTTTTGACAGATTCTTATTGGCCATAATTGCATTTAGTGCACCATTAACTTTGTTTCTCGCAGTTACTCTCGTTTCGATATCATTCTCAGCCTTGCCGTCTCTACTAAACATACTTCCCAAATACACAAACTCGTTCACTTGTTCTAAGCATTCGTTGTTTATAATTACATCACACTTAGTCACTCTTTCGTCTCTCTCGAATACCATCACTTTCGATTTGCTGACATTCATCAAAAGTTCACTCTGCATGCATACATCGGACATCCTGGATAGATAAAATAAACTGTGTAAAGCCCTAATGCCTTTCAAAATATCACGAACAAAAACTAGTTGATAAGCTGAAGCAATTTTTTTTATTGTACTTTGCTTCCGAAGTAAAGAGAACATTTAGCATGTTCGTGATAGGTACGCGGTCATCTATGTATGAACCAATCTTTCATCTACATTCTAGTGTTCTGTAAAACTAACATTGCTTGAAAATTGCATGAATTATTTCAAGTTTTGACGTATTAAAGAAAATGTTGAAACCTCCTAATTTTCAATGTGATGCCCACAATATCTTAGAAGTGAAGTATCATTAGTAATTTTTCCATTTTCTTTAGGTATTGGATCACTGGGTGTACAACAAATTATATCTTACTTTACAATTTTTTTAATTTGTGCACTATTGGAGAAATGAACAAAATCCTTACCTTATCAGTTCGAAGTAATTGTATACACAAATAATACAAAGAATTATGAAAAATATAGGTAATTGAAGTACACGTCAATTATCATTTTCTGTTAGCGTTTTGTTTAAATTTTATTTTAAGTCATTGTAATTGAATTAATTGCTTATATCCCTATTTAAATAGTTCTCTTCTAAATTATGCCTGCACGGTATTATCTGGAGATATTGATAATGCATATGAATAGAAAAACACATTTATAGGTTCATTTATCAGAACTTGTTCATAGTAATTATAATGCTTATGTATACATTATGGGTTGCGCCTATTTGGGAGACTTTGTTAGTAATGAGGTAAACCGTTAATTTAACTGTATTTGCAATGGTGATTAGTAACTGTTTTCGTAATTCGGCGAGCGATCAATGGCATATTAGAAGCTATCTCCAATATTTAAACCTGTTATTGGCATGTATATCAGAGGTATCTATGTTAATTATTTCTAAAAAATATTTTTACTCTATATTGTTTTTATTGAATTGATATTTATTGTTTTATTTCTTCTTCTATAATTTATTGTGATGCATATTGTATTGGCTATTGTATAAAATTATTTATATTATTATTTCTTATTTAATTATTAGGACTATTTATAATTTTATTGAATTGTTATTTTATTGTTTTATTTACTTTTTTAATTCATTAATTCATCATTTAATTCATATTTTTCTTGTTTATGTTCTTAAATAATTAATGTTTACATTTGTCTATTATATATTCATTTGAGTAGCTTGTTGGTCTTGTGGTTAGGACTCTCGCCTCGTGATCCAAAGGTCGCAGGTTCGAATCTCACTCCAGACAAGCAAGTTAGTCCTATTTTCATAGCACAAGCGTTTAGCTTAATTTGAAAATAGTAAGAATATTGATGTGACACGAATTCCGTGTTCGCATCTCTATTTAAAAAAAAAAATTGTAGAAAATTTAAAGTAACAGGCTACATGTATGAAAAAAAAAATATATATAAATAGTAGAATGCGCCTATTAAACTTTCTTGGCTTCATCTGGATATCATCAAGTCTAACACAAAAATATCAAAGTATTCAAACGACTCACCAATGACTTATGATAACTTTATTTTTATCTATCTAGAGATTTAAATTTATACTTATCGCTTTCACTAATCAATAGATTACAAATTTCCGAATAGAATAACTAATAAAATAAAATAAGTCTACTTATTTTCATACAGTAAGTAGTACTTTTCAGGTACGTGTCTAAAATATGTACGAAAGAAAAAAGAATGAAGAACTTAGGCGATAATGTAATAGCAAATCTGTCTGTAATATAGTTTACAGAATTCAGAAGACTTCGTTGAGATGATTCGGGCATCTGAAATATAGGAATGAGGAGTGAAAGGTAAAAAAAAATAAACGAGAGAGTGATGCAGACGACAGGAACCAAAGAGGTTATAATACAATTGAGTGGAAAACCTGACGGTGACACGCACTTTTTTTTTATGGTTACATGGCCAACAATCTTTCAACTAAGCCGTTTCGTCATATTTAATGTGGTACGTGTTAAGTTTATATATCGTATAATCTATTTTGGCGTTAAATCATTTTTAAAAAATGTGCGAAAAATGATATATTTAGTCGTTTTGCTAAAATTGGCTTAAGGTGTTACCGTAAGAATCGCCCTTTACGTTCGGATATTTTCGAGAGCTGCCGAAGGTTGACGTACACACCCGCGTCAACACTTTGAGGGCTTTACTCGTTGCCATATAAAATATAGCACATTTCATCTCTATGTATAGTAATCTCTTTCACAGGAACAGATAACGCCTGTTCCATTAGATTGGATCATCCAACAATTGATCTATTAGATCTTATGTTGCTAGGTGGAAATACAAGATATAATAGACCAGATATTGGATGACATCCCTGTTAGAAGATTTAGCAATCGAAGAACGTGCATGAGAAGATATAATAATGAATAAGGCAGGAGTAGTATGATAGGATAAATGAGTTGCGTTGTTTGCTTTTTATCTTTTGCCATTTAAGTAGTACCTACATGTTCTAAAGTACATATTTTCACTGGAATATCGTATATGTGTAACTAAACCGTTATTTTGAACTATAAAAAATGCAGTTTGTTTCTTGAAAAAGAGGTGATGTATTTTAATACCAAGTACAGACATACCGTAAAATTTGGAAAATAATATCTGTAAAATGGCCGCCTCAGAATTTTTCACAGACAGCCACCCTTCTGACGAAATATTCCATTGCATTTTAGCATAATTGAGGCTCTATTACACCAATGACAGACCGGACACTGTCCTTAAGTGATTGGATCTTTTTTGGAGCATCAACATAGATCTTACCTTTCACATGATTCTTAAGAAAACAGTACAGAGGCGGTAAATTGCACGATCAAGGCGGCCAATCAGTCTCCTAACCGAGGAATAACGTGTTCAGGAAATTTCTGGTGAAATAACTTTATCAAATCTTTCGTGTGTACCTAGGTAGTTTTCTGGGATTCCCGAAACAGGAAATAAACAAATTACAATCTGTATTTAATGCCGCCGCAAGACTCATTACCGGCGTTTCAAAGTTTGCGCACATCTCAAATCATCTTCAAAACCTTCACTGGCTTAGATGTTCAGAGAGGATTGAATATAAGCTTTGCCTTACAATATTTAAGGCTATTCGCAACATGGCCCCTCAATACATAACCGACTTCTGCATTCCATTCTCCGCAAATAATAGACAACTAACACTTCGCTCACCATCAACATCTAATACAAATAGGTTAGCTGAAGTAAATCGCGTCCACAAAAATAATTTCGATGATCGTGCTTTCGCGATAGCTGGACCAAAGTTATGGAACAAACTACCTAATAAACTGAGACAGACAGCTTACCACAGTTCAAAAAACAACTTAAGACGCATTTATTTAGACAATCCTATAAAAACCTGTAGAATCTGACTAGTGTTTTCCACTCCTATTGTGCACTCCGCGAAAACACCTAATTCTTTCAGGCACTCCCAATTATTATAGTATTCAATTTTAATTCCATTTCTTGCATGCCACCTAGTGAATAAGTAATAGTAAATACGTTTTTTCTTTTTTAGCGGTAAGCTGTTTTGTAAGATAATAATTTTTCTGTGTAAAGCGCCCTTGAGGTGAGTATTCGCGAAAACGGCGCTATATAAGTTATCCAAATATTACCCATTACAGGGTCCATCATCAGCGCTGATGTGATGATGGACACTGCAATGGTTTCACCTACACGGCATAACGTCCCAGAAAACTATAAATAGAAGATTCTGAACGGCCGTGAAAACCTAATAACATTTTTATCAACTCTTTATTTATGATAATTCTTTTACGCATAACACTCGTCCTTAAATTTGTGATTTTCATGTTGCTCTGAATCTGAATCGATAATTGTTACAAATTTTATTTTGTTTTCTTGCTCGCCACTTGCACTGTATACGGCTAATCGCCGCGCATCTGAATATTTCGTCCATAATCGCATTGCTTTGAGCAGGTATATGCATGTTTTGAGATTGGGCTGAAAATACTTGTAGTTGGGATATTGGATTGTAAGTAATTTATACCTATTGTACGTATTATCAGATATGAAACTCATTTATGTAAAATTGTATAGCTATCCTCTTTCATATATGTATTACATTTCACCAGTTTATCATTAGTGTTTGAACAAAGTTGTTTCTTAGAATCGTGCAAACATACTAAAAACCTACTTATTCAATAGTTTTCATATAAATACAAGTTGTTGAATATAAAATAGTTTGATTGATAATGTCCTCACAAGGCGAAACACAAAAATTAGATAACTAGAACTAAAAAACAAGAGTATTTTTATTTTCTTATGTGCGATGATAGTTTTTTATAAACTTTCCCTCGAAACAATAAATTTATACCTATTTAAAGTAGCGCGCATCGTATGAAAATATATGCCCGTATCAAGGAAGGGAGATTTCAAAGTTGAAACACACGCCGTAAACCAGTTGTTACAGAGGGCAAAGAAAAGGTATTCCCTATTAGGGGAAGGTAGGTCCTAGGTACCGGGTGGCCACTAAGATGCGGGTAGCTACCCCACACTACATACTTTGCAGAGATCTCTTTGGCCGGGCCGCCTGGGCATTGTGCCTTTCTGATAAGAGGTTTATTTAGCGGAAAGGTTCCGGGTTTCCGGGCGCTGGGGGGCTCGGACGGCGGGCGGCGGCGGCAGCGCCTGGGGTGCAGATAAACCCGGGACTGTCATATCCGGTTTTTCATTTCATTCCGCTGTTACGGCGTCCCCGTGATGTGTGACAGAAATCTGCTCAGAAAACGAATTTTAAACTAATTGAAAAACAGTAACAATCAGAGAATACAAAATTGTACTGAGATGAAATAAGCCCATTATTTAGGCGAGGGGATCGGATCACTATGGGAGCATGTACCCCGCCACATTTATTTAAAAAATATTTATACAGCAATTAAAGTGTTTATTACTATTGTAATCAGCTATTACTTTGTGGTTATTCATTGTTAATCAAATTAAATACAAAAATTAATTACTTAAATCCACTATATTTTTGGTAACACAAAAACAATCTGCTAAAAAATATAATTGCCAACATTTTGTAATTTTTGGTAGTAGTTTACTCTGAAGAAGGAACGATTCGAAACTGATTAATGTTACCGAAAATGTAATGCCATAAACCAAGTGATTTTTTATGATTAATTTGATTATAGTATTTATTCTTGCATAATTAAATCATTTTTTACAACATGCGTTTTTTTTTAATTTTAAAAATTTAATTACAAATCGAGTCTTTTTCAAGTAGAAACGTACTTTTTTGTAATAATGGGTGATTTATTTACTTTTTAAGACATAATTGTTCATTAAAAATTGTAAAGCTCGCAGTAATTTTTGAAGCTATACTTCCTTTAGAGCATTTAGGGTAAATTTTTTATTGTAATGGAAGTTGCACACGCAGCGTGCGGCGGAATAGGGTAACTTCATATTTTTAAACCATAACGCTTATTTTCGCAAGTGACGTTAGGCATGAATTTTTATGTCATCTGACGTTTAACACGTAATAGCACATTCGCGTATTTACACGTTCATATATTTTTTTACAAAACAAGCCGGCTTTTTTGTACATTGCGTCCATACTGTCAGGGAAAAAGTTTTGTAGATATTGTATAGTACCCAAATGTAGAAATTCATTCCTGAAAACTGAAAAATGAATCCAACATTAAAGCATCAATTTTCGGTAATTTATCGGATTTTATTTGTGGGAATCCGTCCTCCATTATTTTAAACGTATTCTTAGATAATTATTTTATTAAAATAGGTCACAAAAAAACCGAAGACGAGCCGTGACCATAGAAAATAAACAAATAGCAGTGACAAACACCATAGATCACATATGGTTTATCTATAATTCTTGCTAAACAACGTCACGACCACTCATATCGCCTTTTAATGGAATCGTATTTTTAATGATTTTTATTATAAAATTTATGAATGAAAGCGTTATCCTACACCATCCATACTAAGTTACAAAATATAATTTAGTTTTCAGAAATGTGAAATTACCCTATTTCGACACCACGAAGTTACTCGTAGTTGTTAAAGTGAATAGGCCAACTTCAAGGTGTCTAACGGTACTCTTGAATGGGAGGTAAGGTTTGTGACTAATTCCACGTTCTTGAAGTTGCACGATTGTATACGTAGCGCGTTCCAAATATCACGTTGTATATTTTTAGTTCAATTTACGAATATTTAAGGTTAATTTTCCTTTGCTTCACAATGTTGTCAAATCATTTTTTCAAAAGTCTAATATGTAAAAATACAAAAGTGTATTCCAGTACATTCCTGATTTATTTATCTCGAATAAAGTGTTTTTTTTTAATATTCGAGGTTACATTTCTGTAAGTTAGAGTTTTAATTCTTTTCATGAATCTCAATAAGACAAATTACCAATGATTCTCAGTGGACACTTTAATTTCAATTTTGCCGTAAAAGATTCTAGTCCAATAACAAATTTTTTCTAAAAATAACCCGACAGAGTCAACCACACGACATGGTACTAAAATTGATGCTGTAATTACGTGATATTTGGAAGAAATCGATTCGAAGACATTTATCTCTTATTTTAGCTATCACAAACCAATAGTTACATTTGTACCACTTCAAGAACAAATATCAATCGTTCAACTACATTAAAGTATTATCAATTATATTCATCGTCTCCCTAGACATCCTATTATCTTGTGTAATGCTAATAATTCAGAAGAATCTTATTACACAAATAAAGGATATTGATTTAAAAATTTGCAATCAAAAATAGATATCTCATTAATTTCAACTGTCCAACTGAAGTCGTTACATCACAAAAACATCGAAGCTTGAGTAAATCACAAAGATTTATTGTGATTTCGCCGGAAATCGAACCCGGAACGTTCGGTGTGAAAAGCCAATGTTATGCCAACTGGACTAAGAGGGCTGCGGTCACTCCTTAACGCCTTAACGAGGGTTTAGAAATATTACATACAAATTACATAGGATTACATTATATATGAATAGAAATTTTAGAAATTAATAAATGTGATAATGGCAAATTAAATATTAAAAATAAACATACACCAACCGCTGTAGCTGTTGCCAGTATTGTACTACGCGATATACGCTTATTGTAACCTTTCTCATCAATAAACCGACTGTTATAAATCGTAGTATTTCTTAACATCTTGTGCTTCCATCGGTCTTAAACTTTTTTTTTAAATAGAGATGCAAACATGGAATACGTGTCACATCAATATTCTTACTATTTTCGAACTAAGCTAAACGCTTGTGCTATGAAAATAGGACAATCTTGTTAGTCTGAAGTGAGGACTTATAATATTCAAACAATACATATATATATATATATATATAGAAAACCTTAAGCGTCACACGTGCCTAACAAGATTCATGTCTCTAACAGATGGACTTGATTTTTTGTTCATCTCACACACGCATACCGTCTCACAACGCCAGTCTGTTTAATATGTAAATCACTAATTAATTTACAGTGTTTTCATTCATCTCCCATAGCTTCGACCACGTGACAATATCCTTTATCCAAATAGTTACCTTTTAGATTTGTTTACACATGTTTTTAATTAGTTATTCAACTTTTATATTTATTTTTTGTTTTTGTTTTATATCTACACTCCCAATTTTATTTTTTAGTAAACGTTGTATCCTGACGAAGGGACTATTACTCCCGAAACATGTTTATTATAAAAAAATATTATTAATAAAAAACATGCATATTGTAATGGAATGTTTGGATTATTTAGAAAATGTCATGGTCACTTGAGGGTTCTCCTGCGTGGAGACAGTGGGGTGGGCGGGTAGGTGTGGGGGTATTTTTTGTCCGGAATTACCGAACTATCTATCCCTGGCCGGGGTCAGAGGATCCGGGGCTCTCTAAGTCGGGTCTGAAGGCTTCTGAAGGCCGGGCCTGCTCGTAAATCTCGCCCATAAAGTTCGATTTTAATAAAATATACGGGGGACGCTCGGCGACCCTCACTTTATTACTGCGGCGGTTGACCGGCTTCAGAGGAGACGGAGTTTTCTTATTCCTCCTCTAGCACAGAACAAGCTCATGGTGAAATTCAGCACGTTTACAAGGGACATGTTTGACCGCTGTTGAGAAACATTAAATATATAAAGGTTGAATTATAATTCTTTTTAAATTTATTTAGAAAAACATTTAAGATTAAAGGTAAATAACAAACTGGATTTTTTGTTTTTAGCCGAGAGAATCATCCAAATGTGCGCCTTCAATTAAAGGGTGTCAACATTGAGAGAGTAAAATAGTTTAAGTATTAGGGCAGTATTATTACTGACAATCTGGACCCTGATACGGAGATCAAATGCAGAATAGAGACAGCCCGAGCATCTTTTAATAAGATGAAAAGTCTACTCTGTAATGACGACTTAAACTTGAAGCTCAGACAGAGGTTGATCAAATGCTATGTATGGTCAGTTTTACTTTACGGTGTCGAAGCATGGATGCTGAAGGTGACTACTCTAAATCGCCTAGAGGCGTTCGAAATGTGGATACATCGTAAAATGTTAAGGATATCTTGGACTGACATGACTAGTAATGATGAAGTTTTACATAGAGCAAATAAAAACAGACAGTTACTCTACATAGTAAAGCTCCGTAAAATTTCATACTTTGGTCATGTAATGAGAGGCGAAAAGTACTCCATCCTTCAGCTTGTCATGAAGGGGAAGATTGAGGGTTGCAGAGGGGTCGGAAGGAGGCGGCATTCCTGGCTTCGAAACATCCGTGAGTAGACTGGGATAAGAAGCGTGGAAGAGCTTTTTCGCACTGCCCTGGACAGGGAAACTTTCTCCCAGGTGATCGCCGACGTCGGGGGGACCCGACAGGCCACATGAAGAATAAGAACAAATTGGATATAGTAAGCAATCTTCTTCTTGTGGTGCTATTTCCTATCGGAGGTCAGCGATCATCCTGGCGATTACGATAATTTTATTTACCGCCACACGGAACAACTCAGTCGAGTTACACTTAACACTTATGAGTCCCTCAAGTAACGCAGCCAAGAGATGCGACATCTTCCTACGCTTCTTTTACCACTTATTTTTCCCTGGATGATGGGTTGGTTTAGACTATATTTTGGTTCTCTCAAAATATGTCCGAGATATTCCACCTTTCTTGGCTTGTCCATAATCCGGAGGACTTCAACATTCGTCACTCTATCCACCCAGGAAACTTGCAATTTTAAGAGATTTTTAATTTTTATTATTGTAAGTAAAAAAAATTAAAATCTCTCATATCATCTACCTAAGCAAAACATTAATCTTCTATAGTAAGTTCAGTTGATATTAATTGAACAACATTGTCATTTAATTGTTATATTATGACTTTATTACCTGATCACCCGAAAAATCCAAATTCTTAATATTAATTTTATATTTCTCCAAATTTCAACAACTTAACTAACAACACCTATTTTATTTTTAATGTTTGCATGAAAGAAAAAAACCATTATAAAATATTTATTCACAGTGAGTCTCAACACATTTCAATAAATTATCTCCATGTGTTCTTTAAAAATACTTTTACACAAATATTTTTTTTTGCATGGGTCTAAACTGGGTATCTATTAATATGGGGCCTTATTTTTTGACAGTTAAATATAAATTTGAAAGCACAAAAAATAACATTGCTAACTGTAAATTGTTGCTTTCACCTAGAAATTCCAGCCAGAATGCGCCGTAGAAATATCATGATTAGAGTTGTTGCTGAAAAGACAGACAGATTTTCCTCATTATTATTAAATTTTTGCATCAATAACTAACTTTGATGCAGTGTCCGAAGCTAAAAGAATTAAAAATCATATATAATAAATGCTTCTGAAAATGTAATACCCTTTCTGTTTATTAATACGTCAATTATATATATTTTGTAAAGTTTATTGTTTATCTAAGTGAGCGTATTTTCACTGTATTTAATCTGTATTGTCATTGGCTTATCATCTTCAGCCGTGCAGCAAAGCATTTATTGGTTTCCATTGGCTTCACTGAGATTTATCATGCTATTGCATCATACACTGAACAGGAAAGGTTGTCTGTCTGCTACAATACACTAAAATACTAGTGTAGCAGACAGGGCACCGAATGTAGGGTTTTACTTTGCTAACAAAATCCTCAACAACAATGCTACTAGGTGTTAATTTCTGTAAATACAACAAAATTATGTAAACTCAATAAGAAGAAAATTTATAACTATTATTTATATATTATATTTTTGAAAAATATTTTTATAATTAGGGTCCTTCCATTGGTACAGCATTTTAAGGGCAACAAAATATAAGAGTAATTTGAAAGCAATTTAAAATAAAAAAATAATAAATAAAATAAAATAAAATTTGAACGTTAATTTTACATATATAGTTATATCGATGGATTTGGTAGAGAAAATTCACGATGATCATTAAAATGAATGGGAAACATAAACTTTGTTATATCTACTTGGGTTAAATTATATTTTATTACTCGTGTTTCGAGAGTATCAGAATCTCTTATCGACAGGTGAAGTAATGAACTGACTACTTTCAAATATAGATTAATTTTTGCATGGAATAGCTGCAAATACAAATAATTAATTAAATAGGTACTGACAAATGGTTCTGGAATTACTGGTGGGAAAGTGGTTGTTATGACGAGAATATTGAAAGAAGAGAAGAAGAGTCGGTGGAAGTAATATTGTTAAGAAAATTAATATTCTACAAGTTCCAATATCTTTTGATTTCTTTATTAACTGGCTAAATATAGCTAATTGTCATTTTCATAAATGGGTGAGTAAATTCTTTTTCTTAAAGGTGACAATAGGGACGACACAATACTTATCATACAACAATCTAAAATTCCTAGAAAGTTTTTTTTTACTTATTTATTTATTTGGTCATTCAACAGGAAGACATTAATACATGGTAAGAAAAGAATACAAAAAAAATTAGTTATATATCTCCCACAATTATAGATACAAATAAGAAAATTATAATTTTACTGAATTATTTAACGGAGTTTTTTTTTCATCTAAAATCTAAAATAAAAACAATCTAAAATTCCTAGAAAGTTTTTTTTTTACTTATTTATTTATTTGGTCAATCAACAGGAAGACATTAATACATGGTAAGAAAAGAATACAAAAAAAAATAGTTATATATCTCCCACAATTATAGATACAAATAAGAAAATTATAATTTTACTGAATTATTTAACGGTTTTTTTTTTAAATTTAACATTAACATAAAAAGATTAAAGATGAATTAAATGTAGATAAAACTCAATGCAACAGCTTTGAAAATGAACATACAAAAAACAAAGATTTTAACCACATACAAACACAAATTCATACATCAATACAAGATGTATGAATGTGGCCGAAGCAAAAGTGGTGTGCCAGGTTAGAAGAGTGTGGCGTTCAATCCTCTCTGCCTACCCCTGCAGGGAAACGGCGTGATGGTTAGTTAGTTAGTTAGTTAGCAAACACAAATTCATAATAAACAATTGGAAAACAGAAACAGTTGACGAATATGTGTACCTTGGTAATAAGATAAAGCTGGGAAAAGAAAACCAAACAGCAGAACTACCAAGAAGGATAGGTCTGGGCTGGGCAGCATTTGGTAAATTGAAACACTTGTTTGAAAATAAAGAAATCCCAGTATGCCTGAAAAGAAAAATGTTCGATACATGTATCCTACCGATGTTGACATATGGCCTAGAAACAGCAAACTAACAGAAAAAAGCATACACAAATTAAAATGTACACAGCGGGCCATGGAAAGGCAGATGCTCGGCGTGGGCCTTCGAAATAAAATCAGATATGAAGAAATAAGATGCCGAACAAAAGTTGCCGATATTATGGACCGTATTGCGAAACTAAAATGGCAGTGGGCTGGATATGGCTCGACAGGAGGATACTACATGGGCACCCAGAACTCTACAGTGGAGGCCCTGGATGAAAAATAGAAGCGTCATATTGTCCAGGAAGCAGGAAGAACCTGGATGCGAAGGGGGAGAAACAGAGATGAGTAGAAGAAAATGGAAGAGGTCTACATCCAGCAGTGGAGAGAAAAAGGCTAAGGAAGAAGAAGAAGAAAAACTCAAAGATTATAAGAAGGAAAAGTGGTATATAATGCACATTGTCTGGGAGGGTGACGAGTTTCCAGTATCTGCCTCAACATACGACGATTCTCTTCATATTGGGAATTAAAAACATCTATTGAAATCGAAAGGTAATTATTAATTATAAGTGGGATGGGAACTTTTAAAACGTATCTTATAATATGTCCCATTTTGTACCAAATTCTGATTGTACCGGGAATAGCGCTAGAGTTCTAAATGTTGTAGGCCAGCGTAATTTATGGCGCCATCGGTTTGTCATTTTTCATTGGAAACGTATTTACACATGGAGCGGGTACACACATTCTCGTGTGCCCGGGTTTTCCGCAGTGGCCGAGCCGCAGGGGTAGGTCTATATGAGATCATAAAAAGCACGTGTGGCCAGACCATGTAGAGGTGAGCGGGGGGTGTGTCAGCTACCCCCGGCGTGTACGACATGTGTAGCGGTGGCGGGAGGACCGCGCTTATTCTGGAAACGGAAATCGCCCGGAAATGTACGCGGTGTATTGTGAAAATTGCAAAGGAAACTGGAAATTATTAGTTTATACTTAAATCTTATTCGTGCATGTTTATTTTCCTTTTTAGAGGTATTTAAGTATTTGAAACTTATTTAAAAATTGTGTATTACTTACTTACTTACTTACTTACTAATTCTACAATTCAAGCGCGTCCAGTCAGTCAGTACATTGAAGCAAGAGTAAATAAATATTTTGAGAGATAAAGCGAAATTAAATTTTTATCTCCCTTTTATTGTTTATTAATCATAGTCTACATATATATTTTTACAAGCATCTTGCAAAATGTGGGCATAATTTTTCTTAGATGTATGTTATACCTATGTTAAGACTAAATTAATATCAAAACAATATTAAAACACAAATTAAGTTATCACCATTTTTCACAGTTCAGCGTAGTATTTATTTAATGACTTCGCCAAAGCCTTTGATACAGTCAACCATGATGTCTTATTGAAAAGGTTGTATGAGATTGGTTTCTCGGATGGTATGCTAAAATTGTATGTATGTATACATATGTGTATATGTGTATATGGATGTGTATGTATATGTGTATATGTATATTTTTAGATGTAAGTTAATAATATGTATGCATTGAACAGAATGTTTGTAATGTACATATTATGTAATAAATAAAAATTGAAATTGAAATAAAAATTGAAATTGAAATTTAATCATTTTTCTGTATCATCTGTTAGACTGTTCGGTAGTTTCTTAAATAGTTTTGGAATTACGTATTGTTTGGTACTGTCTCCTTAAAGATTATTTTTAATTACAATTCGTGTTGTATTAATGTTTTAAATCATTTCTTCGCGTATTCTTTCAATGTCAGTTGCTTTTATATCGGTGAGATTTTACACAATTTAAATAGGTTGTCGAGTTGGTCCTTAGATGCATCTTTTTGTAAATGGTTTAAATTATTCCTATTTGCAGTTGTTTTACTTTGTCTAAATATGTTTGAAACGTCAGTCCGTAACTGTTTAAGTAGTAGTTTATAATTTATTCTACTATACTATATACAAACAATATTATGAGTGCAGTAGGAAAACAGTACTTTAATTAAAAGAATTTATTTTGTAATATTAATTTCTTGCGTGTTTCTTCTATGTGATTTGTCCAGTTGAAGTTATTGTTTAGTGTTATCTACCACTCCAAGAAAAATTAAATGTATACAACTGTACAAATGTATGTCCATAATAAAATAAAATGATAAATAACAAAATAAAAATGCAAAATGACAAATAACATATATAAATAATATAATGTATAATAAGTACAATCCATAGGTATATAAATATACATATAATTTTAACAAATATATAGCGCCAACTATACATGCATGTTTTTTTTTTTTAGGTAATTTTATTTTTTCTCAAATTTTTAGTATAAATTTTTTAATTTTTCATTAATGAATAAATGTGTAAAATAGATATCTAAAATAGATAAATAAAATAGATATAAAATAGATAGATAAAAAGATTTAAAATAGATATTTACAGAATATGTAACACGTCAATGAACTTACTAATTTTCCAAACTAAGCTAAGCGCTTGTACTATGGAAATAGGAAAAAACTTGGTGGTCTCCCGAAACAAAATCTTCGACCATTATTATAGAGAAATATAATATCTAACATATATTGTGTGCTATACTTTTTTTATACAAATAAAGTTATAAGAACACCTCATTAACTATTTAACCTAAATAACACTTTCCCCGCGGGGGTAGGTAGCGGGGGCGTGTAGTGAGTATGACTTTTACATAAAATTATATTTTGAAATAAAATCAAAAAAATAATAATATTCCTACCACAATTAATATTATATTATTCAGACTTTAAAATATCATAATAATCCGTAGGGTAAATATATTTTTTCCTAAATACTAAGTCAGTTTCCTAAATATGTAAAAGGTTCCTATGCAAATTTTTGACAAAGCACAGATTCGTTTACAATTTCTGAAAAATATGACATTTTTTAAAGTACATAATATTGATATTTTTACCTGATGATTTAAGATGAACTAAACCCCTTCTTTAAGCAAGGGGATTGGGTAACTAACAGTGGAAGAAATTCTTGCTTCGTTAATTGCTCACTTAAAATACTTATTCTTGCGTAATTAAATACCCTGTTTTACAATAGACGTTTTTTTTATTATTTTTCTTAATTTCGGTCCGATCCGAGAGTCTTGAAGTAAAAACGAATTTTTATAATAAAGCGCGTTTCATTTATTTAGTTTAACCTTTTCATAATTGTTTCAAAATTTACAGCTCGTAGTAATTTTTAAAATAATTCAAATGTACTGGAACCACCCGTGGAACTAGACTGTGTACCAAGAAATTTACTTTAATGAAGAAATTTATATACGAGAAAAGTTGATGGAAGTTATACGATGGCTCAGGGCTTATAACCTGTATGAGCTGGCTTAAGTGATCACTCTACACAATGCAACGTTCACCAATCCCATCATAAGAACATCCACACATTATCAAATTTTTGAAAATCCTATATATGTTCCAAATAACATTGCGTATATTGCACTGGTCTCTGCTAGAGTTAGTATACATAGATTTCGCAACTGGTAATGATACTTCTATATTTTATTTTTAAAAGTGGAGTTTTGTTAGCAATATTCCTTATTAACGTTAGTATGTAGTCTCTGCTAGAGTTAGTATACATAGACTTCGCAACTGGTAATGATACTTCTATATTTTATTTTTCAAAGTGGAGTTTTGTTAGCAATATTCCTTATTAACGTTAGTATGTAGTCTCTGCTAGAGTTAGTATACATAGACTTCGCAACTGGTAATGATACTTCTATATTTTATTTTTAAAAGTGGAGTTTTGTTAGCAATATTCCTTATTAACGTTAGTATGTAGTCTCTGCTAGAGTTAGTATACATAGACTTCGCAACTGGTAATGATACTTCTATATTTTATTTTTCAAAGTGGAGTTTTGTTAGCAATATTCCTTATTAACGTTAGTATGTAGTCTCTGCTAGAGTTAGTATACATAGACTTCGCAACTGGTAATGATACTTCTATATTTTATTTTTCAAAGTGGAGTTTTGTTAGCAATATTCCTTATTAACGTTAGTATGTAGTCTCTGCTAGAGTTAGTATACATAGACTTCGCAACTGGTAATGATACTTCTATATTTTATTTTTAAAAGTGGAGTTTTGTTAGCAATATTCCTTATTAACGTTAGTATGTAGTCTCTGCTAGAGTTAGTATACATAGCACTGGTCGTCATATTCCTTATTAACGTGAGTATGTAGTATACATAGACTTCGCAACTGGTAATGATACTTCTATATTTTATTTTTAAAGTGGAGTTTTAGCAATATCCTTAGTTAGATGTAGTCCTGCTAGAGTTAGTATCCTTCGCAACTGGTAATGATCGTCTATATTTTATTTTTCAAAGTGGAGTTTGTTATCATATTCCTTATAACGTTAGTAATGTAGTCTCTGCTAGAGTTAGTATACATAGACTTCGCAACTGGTAATGATACTTCTATATTTTATTTTTAAAGTGGAGTTTTGTTAGCAATATTCCTTATTAACGTTAGTATGTAGTCTCTGCTAGAGTTAGTATACATAGACTTCGCAACTGTAATGATACTTCTATATTTTATTTTTCAAAGTGGAGTTTTGTTAGCAATATTCCTTATTAACGTTAGTATGTAGTCTCTGCTAGAGTTAGTATACATAGACTTCGCAACTGGTAATGATACTTCTATATTTTATTTTTCAAAGTGGAGTTTTGTTAGCAATATTCCTTATTAACGTTAGTATGTAGTCTCTGCTAGAGTTAGTATACATAGACTTCGCAACTGGTAATGATACTTCTATATTTTATTTTTCAAAGTGGAGTTTTGTTAGCAATATTCCTTATTAACGTTAGTATGTAGTCTCTACTAGAGTTAGTATACATAGACTTCGCAACTGGTAATGATACTTCTATATTTTATTTTTCAAAGTGGAGTTTTGTTAGCAATATTCCTTATTAACGTTAGTATGTATGATATTCTTTCGAATTATTACATTTCTACAGAATACGCCTGAAATTAATATTTTCTATAATTTATCCTCAATTAATTCATCATCTCTGTGGGGACCAAATCCAGTAATTGTGTTCTTAGAACATACTTTCATATTTCATATGAAAATATTGTTAAAGAAATTTAGCTTATGCCTATATACTTTGGTGGTTTGTGGAATAAACCAAAGATTTAAAGTTCATAAATAAGTAAGAAGTTGAATTACTCTGTAATATTTTATTACGATAATATTTCAGAGATGAAATGAATAATTAAAAAATCAGAGTAACTGACCGGATAATCCTATTAAATTTTAATACACGCAATTTGAATTTGGAGAATAAATATCTCAATATAAAATATAAATAATAAATGTGTCCTTTTGCTGTGTGTATTGGTGTGCAAAATGAGTAACCATTGGGTCGGACTGGGACGTCGGGTGTGGGTGGGGCGGCTGGCCTGGGGGGGGAAGGGTTGTCGGCGGAGGGTGGGTAGGGGAGGGGGAGGGTCATGCATATGGTGCGACCGCCGGCCAGAGGGTTAACCACTTGAGTATTAAAAATGTTCTCAGGGATTTACGCCTGTTTAAAATATTCTGTGCAGAATTTTCTGGGCTATTCTGCCACGTGACGGACGTGAAATATGGAAGAAGTTTCGGATCTCTTTGTAGCGACAGTAGTCCGATTCAGAGAGGTCGGTCGGTAATAGAAAATATATAGATCTATGAACATTTTTAGAGGAATTGATTATATTCGGGGTTTCATTAAGAGAATAAATAAAAAAACTAAAATATAATAAAAATAAATAAAAAACAAGTTAAATGAATCAATTATAAAGAAAAATATAAAAATCTATAGTTTAAAAAAATATTTTCAGGAATTTTTTTTGCAGTGAATACATTGAAACATGACTTTTATGTACACATATTTTGTGTGTTTTGAAAAAAGGGGCGTATGCAGGTATGATTTTTTTACCCTTGAGGTAATAGTAACAAGACTAATATGATTAATGGAGCAAAGAACTGCACTATGAAATAATGTAATGTTAGTAAAAATCAATGCAAAGTGATTAGCAATCAATAAGTTAATAATGAATAACAACATTGAATAGTAATTAACGATAATTAAGTACAGATATTGGAACAGGTTATTTACTTTTTTTTATCTTTATTTTCAAGACGGTTGAGAATAAATTTTAACTTTAAAATTATAACAGGCCTGTATAAACCTGGTAAGATGACACTCAGTTTGGTCTTTATATTTATCTCGGATTTCTTCATCACTGCACTATAAGAGAACCTAAAAAATCACTGGCAGCCCTGATTTTTCTATTACAACTTTTTTTGAAAGAAATACCAGATGAATCATTACGAAGACGCCTCTTTAAGTCAATTCCGGTCGGTTAACTAAATTGGCATAAATGGCGATGTAGATTTTATATAAATTATTATTCTATGATTGTATTAAAAATAATATAAAATAAAACAATCGATTATGGATATAAATAAGCACTTAATTTAGATGAGAAACCATTTATATAGCATATTGCTGAATATAAAAAGCTACAATCCGCATTGAATCACCGATTACAGGATTAATACACACACTCACAAACACTTATATGGAACATTAGAGATTTATGCTGTTTCTCAAGTGGGCTTAAAATTTTGATTTAAGGGCATTAAAGAAGCGGTACTAGGTTGTACTAGTCCGGAATCTGCAATGTTCCCAGTCGACCTTGATCTGTCACAAAACAGCTTCTTAGCGACGCATTATTGCTTAAGTGGATTTCGTAGGTTTGAAGATGAGAAATTTTTTGATAGATTTCATTAATATTTAATATATTAAAAATATTATAAAGTTCTGTTTTCAGAACTATTGAAGGCTTCTTTAAAATTACTTTAATAATTAGTGTCTGTACCCATAATAATAACCATTATGAAAAAAGATCGGGCTTTGATCGGTTAATGGCGTGGTGAATGGTTTCCCATGCAATTCACCGTGTACATTCATACCTTGATTTTCTATATCATTAAATAGAAGAGCTACCTACTTAGAGATTCATACTGAATTGACACAAATAAGGTAAGTACAAAGTTTCGGTTGTATATCAAAATACTTATGTCGTGAAGTACGCATTTTAACGCAGCAAACATAGTAACATATTAACGATAAAAGGAATCGTTAAAATAAAATGATTATTTCACCGACGCGCGATGACGGCAGTGATGTGCCCCCTGATACCGTCCAAGCTGCCTCTCTTTGCCAATTTCCACAGAGTCGACCAATAAAGTATCTCTTTGTATCGGCCAGGGAATCAATAATGTTGTATACAACCAAGCCATCAGGGTGGAAATATTTATCCATACAAATTCTCATATCTGACTTCTATTTGTGGCGGTGCCTGCGTGGGACACAATTATATGTCATTTTCTTTTAAAATATAATACACCTCCAATTTCTTCAGTACTGTTTTAATATGTTCATGTTTATATGCAAACTATGTTTAATGACTTTAAAAGTGGTATGAAAAAAAATTACAGAACACGGAATTTGGATCTATTGAAGTGGGTATAAAGATAAATCTAGACGCGAAAATAATATATAGATTTTATTGGATTAATAAGATGGTCGTTCGTAAATGTAAGCGAAATTGCAAGTGACACTTACTAAATTATTTATATTTAAATGCAAATGACACTAACTAAATAGTTTTCCAAACCAGCGATGAAAGAAATGAAAAATTCTCCAATTCATGGAATTTATATAAATGTACGGACGTGTTTCACGATTTATTTCTTACAATAGCGCTGCGAAGTAAATAATTCAACTTATTTTGTGATTACCAATTAATCAATTTTCGTTTTGATTTATTTTGATAAAAAAGCTAAATAAAAATATTTATTATCGTATTGAATATAATGCTAAATTT
>JADDOH010005420.1:0-70876 GCA_016648135.1 Agrypnia vestita
GCTTCTAGCTGTGGTACATCCTGTATATACACACCTATTTACATTAAAATAGTCGGCTCTAGCCCGTTGTTTTTATAAAATATGAATATAAGAACATATAGGTACATTTGTGTACTGTGTACTAGTACTACACGTACCTACTACTGTGCTCAAAAGATATCGAACCTTTGATCGGTACGACGCACGGCGATCAACTTGACTCCGTATAACCAACTGCACCACGGAAACTACAATTTTGATACATGTTATGTTTCTTTTCTATATGTTTTTAATGTTATGTACTTAATTTTAAAGATATGATAAATAAATTTATTTGTTTCGGTAGCCCTGAAAAGGGCTGGTTTTTGAATATTTTGTGTAAATCTGACTCATCGTGTATCACGTACGAGCGAGCGCGGGGCGACGCGGAAATGGGTGACACACGCTGGGTCTAGTATGTTAAATTAAATAAATGCGTTGGAATCGGAGAGCAAAATCAGCCCCTCTTCGTTTTGTGTCTTCGTTTTTACTCTTCGATCCAGTTTCCGAGTTTTAAAAAGTGTTTTATTATCTATCTTCATTCGTCCTGCTCCTGGCGTCAAAACCAGCAAGAAAGTGAAATTGGCGATCCACAACTGAAAAATCTACAGTCTTTATCCTATGCAAGTCACTTACTCTAATCTCCTTCAAAGTAGTCCCCTTGGTAAAGCACACACATCTCCCAGCGGCCCCGTCATTACACCACTGCAACTCATCTTTCTGAAGGGAATGGAAAATAAATTGGTATGGTGCTGGGTCTCGCTTGCTTCTCTTCATTCAAATAGTTCCACTTTTAACTATATTTTTACCCTGTGGAAAAGCCAAGAAATCTCACGTATCCATGTCGGGAGAGTAAGAAGTCCGATAAATCAAGGGAATTATGTGTTTGGCCAAAAAAGCCTGATCAGATGTGAAGAATGGGTGCATTCTCGTAATGGAACTGTCATAATCATAGTTCTTAGGTCTTACGTCCATCGTTAGCGGTATGGGAATTTCTGTAGGTGTCGCTGTGGTCTGGACCGGGGGATGCTCCGGTACCGTACCTAGCGGTCCCGATTCCAAGGCCACAGGGATCCCAATATCGTTTGCACTTTGAAGCTGCAACCAGTGTGTCTAGGGTATATTACCAGATGGTACTCACGTTTTGGTGATGCAGCTTGGTCCAGATGGCAGGGTCGCCGCGGGGCTCTAACTAACTAACTAGCCATCACGCCGTTTCCCTGCAGGGGTAGGCAGAGAGGATTGAACGCCACACTCTTCTATCCTGGCACACCACTTTTGCTTCGGCCACATTCATACATCTTCTCATACACGTTCTACGGTTGTTGCGGCTTTTAACAGGGCCATCCTCAAATACTTGTAGTACCTGATCGTGCCAGGTCTTTCGCGGACGCCCTCTATTCCTGTTGCCTTCAACATTCGCCTCATATATTTTCTTAACCAACCTTTCCTCGTTCATACGTTCCACATGACCAAACCATCTCAGCACTCCTTTCTTTATTCTATCTACCACACTACAGCTAGCATTGCATTCACTTCTAATTTGTTCATTCCTCACTCTATCGACCAAAGATTTTCCACACAAGCGTCTTAGTGACCGCATTTCCACCGCATTCAGTCTACTTTCATTCCTCTTTTGCCAATTCCAGGCTTCACTTCCATACATAAGGGTTGGCACTAGAACCCCATTATGTACCGCTAGTCTTGCTTCTTTTGACAGATTCTTATTGGCCATAATTGCATTTAGTGCACCATTAACTTTGTTTCCCGCAGTTACTCTACTTTCGATATCACAAACTCGTTCACTTGTTCTAAGCATTCGTTGTTTATAATTACATCACACTTAGTCACTCTTTCGTCTCTCTCGAATACCATCATTTTCGATTTGCTGACATTCATCAGAAGTTCACTCTGCATGCATACATCGGACATCCTGGATACCAAGCACTGCAGATCAGCTTCACTGTTAGCCACTAATACTGCATCGTTTGCGTATAGCAGACAGGATATGGTGAGTCCGTCCATTTTCGCTCCAACTTCTAGTTCCTTCAGTTCTTTCATACAATTATCCATATACAGGTTGAAAAGCCATGGTGACATTACGCATCCCTGTTTGACACCTTTTGTAATATCAAACCATGATGTGAATGTCCCATTAATTCTCACGCAAGCACTACTTCCTTCGTACAGGGATGCAATTGCCTGTATGAGTTTACTCTTCACCCCATATTCAGACAAAACCTTCCATAACTTTCGTCTTATCACTCTGTCATACGCTTTTTGGAGATCCACAAAGGCACAAAAAAGTTTTTGGTTTTTTGCCAAAAACTTTTCCGTCATCTGGCGCAGTGAGAAAATCTGGTCCATGCATCCTCTTCCACTCATGAAGGCTCCTTGTACATCCCACACTTTTTCTTTCGTTGTCATCCTCACTCTTTCTATCAAAATTCTCGCATACAGTTTGCCAACAGAGCTCAATAGGCTAATGGCCCGATAATTCGCGCAGTCCATTCGTGACCCTTTTCCTTTGTATAGAGGCATGATAACAGCTCTTCTCCAATCCTTAGGAGTGTAGCTGCCCTCTAAACATTGGTTGAAGAGTCTACGAAGCCACGTGAGTATTACTGGACCACCACCCTTAATGTACTCGGCAGCAACATTATCATAACCCACAGCCTTGCCATTCTTCATGTGCTTCAATGCTCTTTTGATTTCTTCCACAGTTATTTCATTCACACTATTCATCACTATTCGTCATCGTCGTCATCACACATCGTCACTATTCATAAATCCATTGGACGCTTCAAAGGAGTCCTCACTCACATTCCCATTACTCTCATACATTTCTTCAAAAAATTCCTTCCATCTATCTTTTATTTCATTTTCGTTTCTAAGCATCTTTCCATTCTTAGACATAATAGCATTCACACAACCTCTTTTCGTGCCACTTCGAGACTTTTTAACTTCCTTCCAAAAGATCTTGATATTTTCTTGGAAGTTCTGAGTCAATTTAAGTCCCTCGTCCTTCCTCAAACGCTCCTTTCTTTCTTTCACTCCGTGCTTTACCTTTTTCTTACATACAATATATAAATCCTTTGCTAGCGTATATCCATTCACATCTCCATTCTTTGCTGCCAAGAGGTTACACCACGCTTTTTTCCTCTCATTTATAAGATCTCTAATCTCGTCATCCCACCATGCATCTTCTTTCTTCCTTCCTTGGACAGTCACACCGCACACTTCCTTGGCTGACTCATACAGGCTCTTTTTGATGTGTTCCCATGCACTATCAATATTGAGCTCTTCCATACATTTCTCATTTAACCTTTCAGCGGTTTCTCTTTCAAACTTTTCCCTGGTATCCTTCTCTTGCAATCTTTCGATTTTGACCCTAGTCGGGGCTACTACTGTTTTCTTCTTAGATCGCCACCCATGAAACAGATTCACTCTTGATACTACAAGAAAGTGATACGTTTCAATTTCAGCGCCTCGAAACACCCTGGTGTCAACAGTGGCGGACCTCAATCTAGAGTCAATTACAACGAAATCAATCATTGACCTTTCATTTCCTCTTTCCCACGTATATTGGTGGATTCCTTTGTGCGGGGCTCTAACTTCTACTAAATGATGCACTGAATGTAGCGTGTTCAAAGTCACAAGAAGTTTATTTAAACAAGTTACAGTATAAGTTGAATGGTATGAATCTTAAATAAGTTAGTTAAAAGGGATCGCGGGATCGCGGATCGGTTTGTTAGTGCATATTTAGTACGCGCGAGTTTAAAGGTCTAAAATGTAACAATCCGTCGCCTGCAGGTTGGTTGCTTGCCACGGACGCCAGATGCAGTCCGTGTGCTGGAATCCACCACAGCGAATTTCGCGGACATTCTCTTCAAAGCTTAGTCCTCGGCCAAAATTGAATATTCCTTTTCAATGCTTAGTGCGGTATAATAATAATGCATGACCAAAGTCCGCACTTGGTCAATCAGATTATTGTTTCGGCTTGTTGAGGCCCAACTGGGACGCAGTTCGCTGTCCAATAATGTGCGAACATCTTCGAAGCAGTTGTACCACTTTTTTATCCATAGATGCTCATAACATCGTCCCCGAAACCTTGTTGGATCTTGCGAAAGGCATTAAGATGTCTCCAAAATTTTTGGCAAAATTTTGTCCAATATAGTAGCTCAAATCGTTCCTCCATTTCACCACCATTGACAATCAGACGGGCACTAAATATATTTTTACTCAAAGACTGACTGCCAGTGAATGACTTTCTGCTGGAAAAAAAATTCGCATACCCAAAATATTCACTACACATCTACACCAAAGGACACGCCCCATGTTTAATTTGTTTGGGTGAAAAAAATAAAGGTGCGATATTATTTGAACAATTTTTCCATTACTTATGAATACATATAAAATAATTAGTATTTTTAAATGTATGTGAAAATTGATGTCGTAAAACCGCAAATTATTTATTTAATTAGTTGACTAATTGACGATTAATGAAATTAAAATGGTCCTCAATACTACCAATCATATTTTGTAGATAAATCGACATTACTAACAAATATAATTAGTTGACAAAATCTTAATATAGAAAGAAATCATTTTACCAGCCAATATTATAAATAAGCTTCTTAAAGTAAATCATAAAAATTGTTGACTCGTTGATCGGTTAAAAGAAGGCAAAAATGAAATGATGTTTGGTTTGGATGAGGTTTGAGATTTTCTAAAAACCCAACGATGTACGAGTTCCGACTACTTATGATTTCACATTTTAAAATCTTAGGAATGCAGGATGCTTCGTTTGATATTCGTATATTTAGTTTTTTAGGACACGAGACTTCGAAGAATCATTATTGTGTTACCAAATATGGCCATTTTTGTTCTCACTTAATTCTTGCACATTGTTGTGCAATAAAATCCTTTCTTTTTGTACTCGTACCAATGACGACAAATTTAATTTTTAAGTATAATTTACAGTTTTTAAAATATCTGATACATGACAGGTCACATATTTACGTAGACTCGTTAAATAAGATGATTCAATTTTACTTTCCGTTTTAGGAATTATTTCGCTATTTATAGTGGAATGGCGAATGGCGCCAATATCCAGGTAGGCGGATGATCAAATTAGATAATATGAAGTGGAGGCGTTTCGTGACACACAAATCTAAACAATTTTCCGTCAACTCATCACAATACGGCCACTTCATTGTAGGAAGGTAGGCCATATTTCTTTGATTTAAAGAGACAAGCCTCTTGAAAATACTGGTTTATCACGTGCCGTATTACATTATAGACTAAAACGTGTTAGACAGTTAATGAATTGAAAGGAGTGAATCATGGAGGCCAAGTCCTCGTGTCAGGGGGCAAAGTGGTGATAAAATCGCAGACGCTAAGAAATTTATGGAGAATAGAGGAGAAATCAATGAATTTTGTATGTAGTTTAAACAACCAGAACGTCTAGTTTTTTAATGTCGGATATTCAAACCTTGACCCTATACAAAGTATTTATGTTATTGTAATAATAATTTATATATTTTTAAATATTGTTAAAGAATTATTGTGGTAATAAAATATTGGTAAAAAAATATAAATATTTATTTTTCTTAAATCAATATATATATATATATATATAAAAAGAAACCCGTGTTTCCCTATCCGACAAGTTTTCTCCACAACCAACCACAACCACCCACCGGTGGTTATGGTGGTGGATAGCCCTTGGTGTCACATCGAAAATGTGCGAGTTTGGTGGGGGTGGCTGTGCGTGGGTGGGAGTGGATGACGAAAATGTGCTTTCTGGCACATTGTTTTGTTATGGGAAGGCCGCGAATGCTTCAAAATAGGCGCGCCGACTGTGTCGGTGAGTCTAGAAGGTTTCGGAAAAACCTGCTCTAGAAAGTTCTGGAAGGAGAATGTTCTAGAAGGTTTGCGAAAGTTCTATAACGATCCAAACAGTGTACTAAAAATCTACGCGTACGAAGCCGCGCGACACAGCTAGTTCTTTATAATTCTAGCACATTTATAAAATCTTACACACGACTTCTCAAAATAAAGATTAACATTACTTATTTATAATAATTGTAATTGATGTATATAATATTTCAATTTATGTTTAAAATTCGTATTAAATATATATTTTGATTAGTTAATTTATTGCACAATAGTTAAACCTGTAGTATATATTTATAAACAAATTTCAGACTGTTAAACCCGCAGTCAGACAGACTCATAAATAGAACTCAATTACAAAACCTGCATCACTTTATTTGTAAAGATACATATATTATTAGGTACGTCAAAAATTACTTTATTTTGCAGACATTTATTTTAGGTAGATTTGAATAATAAAGATAAAGGGTATAATAGACCATTACATTTAAGAAATGTAAATAATGGGTAAAAGTGTCATTTTAACCTTATAAAAAGCATCAAGATTATTGGTTTGCAAAGAGGAAGTACTGAAGGAAACGCGATTGATATATGGTAGTATTGGCACATATTATCAAATAAATAAAAAATTAGTAGTATTTAAACATTCCTATAAAATTTTAACCCGATATCCTTTACTTCAATTTACCTTTGCATTACCCATTAACACATAAAAACATATTCCCAGTTTATCATAAATAAATACAATTAAATCATTTGATGATTATTGTGTAATTTGCATAATATTATTGAACCTTATCTAACAAGGTCAAAGTACAATAAAAACGGGATTTTTTTGCGAAATTTATTTATCTGTCCGTGTAGCCACGTTGTTTCAATCATTTAAATTTCAATGAATTACGTCAGAAAAAGGAATTTATGATAAAGACAAGATAAAGCATTTGGAATCATTCTACAAGTGATATTTTTAAAAATCGTAATAGAACTATATATTTTAACCAAAGCTGATTTTTTTTCGTAGTAGCAGAAGGTCGACTGTAGAACGATGACCAAAGAAAACAAGGAAAAGGGAAACTCTGCGAAGAAAAATTTAACTACCAATGGCCAAGTACCTACATAATGTAGGGAGGAGAGCGGTGGATGAATGCTTACATGGTCTTCTGACCCAATTAAGATAAAAGGGATAAAAAAGAAGAAGAATACGGCACTTCTACGGAACCGAAAAAAGGTTATCAGTAAAATGCTGTACGTACTAAGAATTATGGGTGTGCTTTTGATGCTTTTCCTCCGCTATAAATTGATGCAGATGAAACAGTGATGAGAGTTTCAAAGAGAACTTTCCATTTAAATATCGTAGAAGAGGCTCGACTTACCCTTTATACATTCTGTCGGTGCTTTGGAAATTAATATGGTGATCTGATATCACATATCACAATGTCAAAGATGTTAGAATTTTTCACCACAAAGATTGCGCAATGCCTATTATTACAAAACATACCTGCACAGCAACAGTGACACAATGATTAATCACACATTTAGAACAGATTCTGAAATTTCTTCGGCCTTGAATTTTTTTTTTATTATGTTTTATGTAAAATTTTTTGTTTTATGTTTTGTGTTTTTTTTGTGTATGTTGTGTTGTGTTGTGTATTGTGTAATGTAATATTGTGTATTTTGTATTATGTAATATTTTTTTGATATTATGAAAGAGTTTTGGCGCTAAATATTTTTATCAATAAGATAAAGGAACATTAAATTTCTGTATTGCCCGTTTGTAATATGCATGATCTTTCATATTTTCGGCTCGATAAATATCCCACTATTGGAATTCTTGCTTTCTTTCTCTTCTATTGTGTTCAAAATAACAAATTCTTTGCTGCTGGTTGAAGGCATTCAGTATTCTATTTTGTCGTGCATTTTCATTTTGAGTTTTTTGTACATTTTGAAAATTACCTATATGTAATAGTTTTAAAGTTATTCGATCGAAAAATACAAATTAATATAATTAACAATTAAATTTATTTATTTATTGCTCTCTTTGGAATCAAACCTAAGATTCTTTGAATTGAATTTATTTTATGTTGTTGGGAGACATTTCACTATTTTTTCTGTATTTTGTCTTACCAAGCAATTATGTCTCCCTTTTGGATAACCGAATAAAAAAAATAATAATAATCTGAACGTGTTTAAAAACCTCAATTTAAATTATATTTTAAATGGGGGTTTTTAAACACGTTCAGATTATTATTATTTTTTTAATATTTCACATATTAATACAACCAAATAATTTAATATAATAATCCCAATTATAATAATATCGTTCTGTCCTGTCCGTCCGTCACTCGGTCCGTTCATCCATTATAACTTCGTGTAAAGTTCGTAACTTTCTTATAGTATTTTTTTTCTTGTTTACAGTAATTTTATTTATATTTTCACTTTTTTTTTCTTTTTTTACATAAATAAATAAATACTTATTCCTTAGGAACCGACATGTAAACGTTCCATCATTTTTGACGGGTTACAGCTAGTTTAAACATAATTATAATAATAATAATAATTGGATAATTATATATAGCGCCGTTTTCGCGAATACTCACCTCAAGGGCGCTTAAACATAGCTTTGGTATACAATGTTATAGTGACAAAATTAGATTCATGATAAAGAGAAGAGTAGGAAATGAATTGGGACCAGAGGGGGTTTAACCAGGTTATGGAAAAGGTAAAATTAATTTAGTTTATTTTTGGAGATAGTAATAGTCTGTAATGATGTGATACTTGAGCTGAAGAATTCAGTATTTTAAACATAGATGGATTATGAAGTACTGTCAATTGAACAGAGTAGAAGACCATGATTAGATAGAAATTTGAATTGAGTTGATTAAAAAGGATATTATAAAGTAGATATAAAATATAAATGTTATGGCGTTGTGGTATTTTTATTACCTTTTTTGATATTTATTTTAATTATAAATTAATTAAACTAAATATTTTATTTAACTATTTGTATATATCATTTATTATTTTCGATACTTTCAATTAATATTATTTTTTTACATATTTTACTTCAGTAAATACACTTATTTTAAAATTTTATATAAAATTACGACAATCTTGTAAATAAATATATATTATAAACATGTACAATGTAATATGAAACAAACATTTTTTAGCATATTTTGATAATGCATACCGAAATGTTAAATGTTATCACTGGGATTGCAATGTCACTGACTAATATAGAAAATTTATCATATTTGTTGCTAAAACAATATTTATCGATAAGTACTTGAGGAATTTCGGAATTACGAATTTGGTAATTTATCAGATAATTACATTCCGATCACTGATTACACTGGTATTGCTTGAATACATAAATCAATCACTTAAAAAGGGGCATATTTTTAAAAACTAGGAAAAATATTTTTGGAAAGTATTTCACAGAGGAAAGTATTTTTTATAATCTGAAATTACAGAATTATAATTTTTCATCTGTTGATTACTGTATTTATTTATTCACAAAACTTTTATTTTATTTAATAATTTAATATAATTTATATTCGAAATACTTATTGTTCTATACGACTAACTATTTTCTAATTATAAGTTCATTGCTTTCCTATCATTCGCAGTTAGCGAATTGGTTTAACAACAATATATATTCAGTCAATAATTTTTAATCTATATTCATTCTTGGCGCTTGCCCTAGGTCATGATATAATTGAGTAGTTAATTATTTCATTAGTTAAATAAAAATAGTTTAAATGAACTCAGACTTAATTGTCATGTTGCAAAATTAAAAATCGTTCTTTGACAGCTCAAACAAATTTATGATTCATCTAATTTGAAAAACGGTCCGAATGTAATGGTGCGTGTGTAGAAAATCCATTTATACATAAAGAACAAATTAGGGAAAAATATAAATCTGATCCCAGCATAGTGAAGATATTTAAAAAAGGGTCGCTCAGGTGGTTTGGATGTTAAATGAATGAATGATGAGAGATTAAAAATGATACATGATTTCTTGATGGAACCGGAAATAGAGTACGGCCGCGGAAAACTTGGCAAGATCATGTTAATCAGACACTGGATGACAGTATAGTTAAATCTATGTAACCCAGCAATCTATGAGCTTGCATACGAATATGTATAAATACGGATTGTTGTGTGATGGAATGTGGGGAATTGTGTATCAGAACAGAAAAGTGTAGAGCTTTATCATCTCTGCCTACTCCCACAGGAAACGGCGTGATACTAAGTTAATTAGTCAGCTATTTATCTAAATTGTTTTGAATTAAAGATTATATGGCACCCGGAACCAATGCATTTGAAGGGAATCCCAGGTTGTTGCAACATTCGACAAGCAATATAATGCATTTGATTTTAATTTCTTATCTACTATCTGGCAGGTAATACAAAGTTCCGATTGCGTATTACGTCACATCGTTCCTTATACGGAAATAAAGGCGCCATCATACACAATCCATATCGTCACCAACTTAATCGCGTTCATCAGCGATAATCAAACTTTGGTAAAGCCCTTCGAGATGTTTAAGATGCTCTTTTATTACTAAACAAAAAAAAACGATTTTCATTTCTCCATACATACATATACAATATTATTAGTAATGGAGAAAAAAATAACTTCTCTTTTAAAATAATCAAAACTGCATTAACATTGCAAAAGTCGTGAATTTTTTTCGTAAAAATATTTGAAGTGAATAATTTAATTTGTATTGGTTTTTAAATAAAAAAACACATACATATTAATATTTAACGTTTTCATGCAGAGATAGGTAGAGAGGATAGAACGATTTGATTTGTATCGAGCAGGCAATTAATATGATTAAGAAAAATATATAGAAGGAACGGCTGTGTGATTAATTTGGCAACATGGTAAATACGTATTAGAAAGATATTGCTATAACACGGTAGTATTCCTGCGATACGAACACTTTAATGACAATGTCATTGTCTATCTGCGTTATACGTATTAAGCCATGTATTCACTAGGGGACAAATTGTCCCTCAACAGCACGCGCGGCATAGAGTCTACGTGACGTTGCAACGTCGTGCACTGTTCCGCGACCTCGCGCACAACATAGCGCGGCATTTCTACGTGCCGTGGCAACGTTGCCATGCGCACGGTACCCGAGCGTACTCACTGCAACATTCCGCGGAGCGTCAGTACCACGTGGTATGTTTACAAGTGAATACGCATGCGCTGTATCTGTCAAGATGACAATGCGGGGAAACGAAATCGTTCTTGAACTCATCGAGCTGTATCGATCGAAGATCGCATAGAATGTCCGTCCTTCTTTCTCTTTGCAGTAAATAATTTCGCATTCTCCTCTTTTTCTCCTCTTACTTTTCGATAAACTCATTAACATAAACAGATACGCGGCTATCATCATAACCTCATAGGGCGATATATTTCCGCGACGTCTGGAAAACAATAATTATTTGCAAAAAGGACCTTGTTTTTAATAATATTCAATTTACTGCAGTAAAACCTCGTTAATTTGAAATTGCGACCCAAAAAAACATTTCGAATTGCGCGGAACCCCGTTTTCGCCAAATGAGATACCGCAGCTGTCAACATAAGCTCATCGGGTGACATTTCCACGACAAGATATGCGAGTCCCGGTGTGTACACGTCAAATGACCGCGTCATTGTCCCCGAAACATGAGCGTAGATGTTGATGCGACATGCCGAGCGGAATGTTTCGCGATTTGTCCCCTAGTGAATACATGGCTTTATCAAACAAAAAAACTCATCGGCAAAGAATTGAACACGCGGTGACTGGCGAGCATTTAATGATTGAACCACTTATCATAAGCCTATAATTTCATGTTAAGATTGTGAAGAAATGTTTCTACGTATTTTGTAATACAAAGCTGGTCAACACAACAACCTTCACAGCTACGAAGATCGACTTGTCTTTTTCAAGATGCACAAACTTGAGTCCCGACGGAAAATATCCGATCTCGTTATGCTACACAAGATTCTCAGCGGAGCTATTGATTCTCTTTCTCTATGTGACATAAATTTGCATGATAAACCCCGTATAAGAAACCCGGAGTTCTTTAGAATAAGCCAGCACACTAATAATATTAGTTACTTTTCTCCCATCACAAGGTTGTGTGGCACATATATGTATCGTGCTGATCCTAACATTGATGCTGATATTCTTGCAGATACCTTATCATCGTTCAAAAACTCACTCATAACCAATATACGTTTTCCAAACGATGACCTGAACCTATAGATCCATGTCTAGGGAGATAATAAATATAACTGATGACATTCTAATGAAGTTAAGTTATTAATATTTGTTTTTGAAGTGGTATAAATATAACTTGGTTTGTGATAGCTAAAATAAGAGATAACGATAAATCTCGCGATGATTAAAACACATTTATTGCTGCAGCATCGCGGACGTATGATGCGAAGAATGAATGGTGTCCGAATAGAGACATTTTTTTATCGATGTTTTGCTAACACGTGCTTATTTAACCTTTTTTTAGTTCACCTTTCTTTATATAAAATAATATCGGGGGCCGGAGTGGGGTACAAACGGGACCCCAGTCGAATTTGCGTTTTAATGAAGTATAATGGATGTTCTTAGGTTTTCACGGCCACTCAGAATCTTCAAGTTTGTGTTTACTGGGGTATTATGCCGTGTTGTTACGACCTTTCGGGCCGACGTTTCGGATCCCATTGCAGGGTCCATCATCAGGGCTGATGTGTTGTCTTGAATGTTGGTGTTGTGGTTAAGTATCGGCTTGCAATACCGTGCCGAAGTCATGATGTGTTTGTATTGTGTTGTATGTATGATTCATCTGTTGTCTGATCACTATCTCTGCGGAGTCTGCGACGAGAATGACTTTGAAGCGCCGGATACCAAGATGTTTTTAATTTGAGACCATCATCTCAATTAATGTTTATCGGATGCTTGTAGATTTCTAGTGCTTCCTTGATAAGACGCGCATGGTGACTCTTAGGCTTTCCAAGGATTTTCGGTTCGAATGCAAAATGATGGCCGGTATCCAGAAAATGCTCAGCCAGTCTTGACAATCGAGTCTATAGACTCGATTGTCAAGATGCGATAAAGTATAAACGTGGTCAAGAACGAGCGCGTACCATTTCCAAGGGGTCAACCGCGCACAAACGGGCATGCAAACTCGGTCACCAGAAAAATCAGGCACTGGCTGAGCATTTTCTGGATACCGGCCATCATTTTGCATTCGAACCGAAAATCCTTGGAAAGCCTAAGAGTCACCATGCGCGTCTTATCAAGGAAGCACTAGAAATCTACAAGCATCCGATAAACATTAATAGAGATGATGGTCTCAAATTAAAAACATCTTGGTATCCGGCGCTTCAAAGTCATTCTCGTCGCAGACTCCGCAGAGATAGTGATCAGACAACAGATGAATCATACATACAACACAATACAAACACATCATGACTTCGGCACGGTATTGCAAGCCGATACTTAACCACAACACCAACATTCAAGACAACACATCAGCCCTGATGATGGACCCTGCAATGGGATCCGAAACGTCGGCCCGAAAGGTCGTAACAACACGGCATAATACCCCAGTAAACACAAACTTGAAGATTGAAGTATAATGGTTTGAAAATGTTCTCTAATATTTTTAATTACATTTCTTATACAATGCGAACAAGATTTTACTAAATTTGTCGTCATTTTATAAGAAACCGTAGTATTTTGACGTTACATGACTCACGAACGTCCGCCTGATAGAAGCCATGCAAGCGAAATGAGGTAAGCGTATCGTAAAGAATATTGACGATTGTATATATAATTTGTCTACGTTGGCTGTTTTACTACAGATTATCATTTTATTTTCTTTTGGTGTTGTATTCTTTGGGAAATTTATGAGGATTAGAAAGAATACCAGCTTAATATAATTAATTATTAAATAGTTTCAAAAATAAGATTTTGGGGGTTAAGTTGTACCCGTTCCGGAACAGGAGTGTTAAAATAATAATAATACATTTTTATATAATAAACCAAAGAAGTTTCACTTAAATAGTGCGTAAAGACTCCAGGTAATTTTTTTTAAAGATTATTTATTACTTATTAATATTGATAACTGTGTTGATTACCCAAATGCAATACGAATACTATTGTAACCATGTTCTAAATTAAGCAATGAGTATTGTCTGGCCAGCGGTCCCGAAAATGTTTAGGATGCCTTATAAAAAATAATTCTTGGATCAGATAAGATATGACGTATAACGTGACCAGATAAGCTGTAAGGTAATGGAAAAACGCACCGTTATAATTTATGACACGGACCTGCAAAAATCAACAATTGGATTACCCAAAATGTACAAAAGTAAGCGATTTAATCTGTAACGAATTATGTGATATGCAGGTTATTACCAATAAAGGACATAACTTAGAACATGGTAATAATGTATTAAAAAATTTATTTGTCTTTGTCATTTAAATTACTGAACAATTTTGAATTGATTACATCGTTTTTTTTTTGTATTTTATAATTTTTGCTTCATATTCAATACATACACACGAGTTTTATGTTTCAATATATAAGCACAATTATATTGAATTAACAAATTGAAAGTCATTGGAATATCGTGTTATAAAAGTTTCTATCACAAAATCATTAAAACTGAAAAATCACAAACACTAAATATATTATAAATAAAAAGAAAACACTGTTTAAAACCACTGTTTAATGATTAATCAACACGTTTCGGGGCCAGTGATCCCTTGATCAGGATTAAAAGTACATTTAAAATTTAGATTAGATTAGACATAACAAAAACTAAATATAAATAATTCGGAGTTGAATAACCAATTAGGAAATAATGTGAAAACAAATTTAAAAAGTAACTATTTGCAAAAAGGATTTGGTTATTTATTATATTTAATTTGCTCTTAACACTTTTTCTTCTTTATGTTGTTTGTACATAAAATACCTTTACCCTTTTTAATATCAATAAAATGATTTGTTTCCAAATAATTTATTTTTTGTTAGGTTTATACGAAATATACGTGCATATAACTTACATTATTAAACGCAGCTGTGGTTAAACTACTTTGGTTATAATTAGGGTAATTAATTAATGAATATTTATTTTATTTTTATATTTTAACATACACATAATCGACATGTCGTAATTAATACTTTTCAGTGCTTATTTGTGTTATGGTTCAGACACAGGGGATTTGGTCCTAAATCAAACCAAAAAGATTGTTTCTTAGTCAATTTAATCAATTAATTTACTTCTATTTTTAAAAGCAGAGAGGCGTCTAGCTTAGTTTGACGATAGATAATCATATTGATGTGATACGTATTCCATGTACGCATCTTTATTTGAGAAAAAAATGTATAGAAGAATGGACTACAAACCTGTAAAATACAGGATTATTAGGCTCGGGAGACCGAAGAGAGAAGAATGAAAAAAACCGCCGTTGTTACGTCGCGACGCAAGCCTCCAAAAATCCGGATATGTATGAGCTCCGGTGGAGTCCGTTTTATGAATGAAATAATACTACGCCACGCCCCCCCTTCCCACCGCCCGTCTTTTATCGCGCGTATTCTTATCGACGCGACGTACGTATTTTTTTTAACCTTTACCGGCGGGCGTGCCATGCCATGCCATGCGCGTTTCTCGCGTACGTATAAAGGACGGAGCCGCGGCTAGACAGATTAATTTCGAGGCAAGCTTTCGACTGAAAGGATCGCGCGGCACGTGTCTTGTGCCGGTCGTCAATGACAGATAGATTTTTCAGTGACGTCCCAATACGTCAGACATATATTATTGTGTAATTTCGCGAGTGAGTCAACGTGTGTGTTCGAGGCAAGCCCGCTCTGGTCTCGTATTGTGGAGTGTTTTAATTTGTTGGAGAAACAAAATGAATACCACCACCATGTTGGAGATTATTTCTCTCATTTTACGTACAAAATGTGAGTCTTTAGTGTTATGTTTTTTGTGTGTGTTTGACCTTTTTTTTCACAGAACAAAATCATCCTCAATTAAAAACGGCAATTTATTATTATAACGACACATTATTTAATGTGTTTTAACAAGGCGGATGTCCCCTGACCACAGATACCACGCGACACAGTCACTTTACTTATTCATAATATTACGTAGGTAGCGCAGAAGATAAGATAATTAATTATTTTGGAAAATTGTCCATACTAAAATCCAATTAGCTGATAAACCGTAAGCAAGTGAAAGAAAATAAACTTTATCTATTTTGTTTCTGAGAATTTTTAAAGTAAATAATTGTTGCATAATATTATCTTTAACACATATCAAGTAAAATTTTTCACTAAACGCACATGTAATACAGGTAAGGATTCTCATAATAATAGATTCCTTTTTTTTTAAATGTATCCCGATTTTATACTATGTGCATTTTAAGGAACATTTTTAGGAATATAGAGGTAAAAATTACGCTTAATTAATTTTAGAAATATTCTTTGAATATGTAATAATAATTAAAAAGTATACTTCGATTTTCTATTTTTAGTATACGTTGTATTCTAATAAAGGGATCTTTAGCCCCCAAACATGGTGATGATTTAACAAAATGTTGGTGTACACAATTTTTTGTTATTAATTATATAATTATAAAAGAAATTGTCATAATGTTAAAAAAAATCATTTCAGATATTTTAACTGTAGTTACAGATGAAAACGAATTGAAATAATATATGTATATTACAGTATTTTATTCAATATTACCTTTTTTCAGATTTTTTCTTGAACATTCTAAATTAATATAAGTTTGTAATTTGTTTGTGTATTTGTACACTATGTAGCAGTAAATAAATTTATTTATTAAATAATTCTCAGTCGCAATAAATTTCACTCACTCGTACATTTCGCATCTTTAAAGCGGATATTTAATGTCACATTTCCCGTAACGTTTATGGACAACTTGCCCATAAAAGCGCTGAAAGCATCCACCCACTCCCTGAAAGCTGTTGAAAATGATTAATGTAAAATGGATTTTTTTCTACATTACGACAGAAAATGAATTCACGTACTACCAATATCTCGACATTTCCATTGGCGGACAGAACACAAATGGAGTAAAATAATAAAATTCGCATACATTCTGATTTTACAACCGATATCAATTACTCCTCAAGACACAATAAATAATCTAAATAGTGACTCGATGAACCGTTTTCACTTCAATGTGTCTCAGGCGAATAATGCTGGAAATATTTTATAAACAAACTAACTACAAAATCCAGACGGGAAACAATTTATTGCCAAACAAATGTATTTTATAGACAGTCCTGGACGTCAGTGTAGGCTGTAGCTTTGAAAATCCTTCGAATATGCTTCGATTCTCATACTTAATAGCAAGTTACTGTCACTTTGTATCTAGACCAGGCAAAGTCAGTTGCAGCGCGAGTATAGAAGGCTGTTAATAATTCGATCCTGGCAGCGGAGTTTTTCATGTGAGCTTTTGTATGTTGGAACATATAATTCAACACTTAACGTTCATTTCGACATTATTTATGATACTGTGATTCTACCGTGGATTTTCAAAACACCCCGCTTAAGAATCAGTTTCCCTAGTAAATATGATACAAAATAATATCATTATTTTGAATATATATGTGCTTAGTATGTCAATAAAGCATGTTGCATTATATATAATTACAATGCGTATAACATAAAAATATTCAATTGTTGATTCACCGTGTAACCATCACTAGTAAGAAACAAAATATAATTTATTTCCATTATTGTTTAAACTGTAATTTTAAATTTTATTTTTACTAAATATACACTGGATTCTATATAAATTCCACAGAGTTAAAACTTACATTGTTATATTTAGTAGTCATATCAAGGAACTGCTACAAACCATACATATTTTCACTAAGCTTATTTTTTATTTGGAATGTAAGTTTTACACTTATTTTTCGGGCTAGTTAATATCTAAATGGTACCTGTAACAAATTTATTGTGAATAGTTACCGGGTGTCCCGAAAACAGTGTTTGGGATTTCCCAGATCTGGTAGCCGTCACTGATCGTAGCGGATTTGTCACTTTCTCGTTTCGGCAATTTTATTATGTTCAACAATTCAAACGGGCTGATAATGTATCGACGTCTCGCTCATTGAAAATTATCCTAACGTGCTGTGAAATATACCATCAGCGGTATTTTAATCACGGGCGCTTTTATAGCGTACCATAAATCACAGTACTGAAACAAAACAATATTGTACGGTAAATTTTCAATTCTAAATAATTAAAAATGTACAAGAATATTAATATTGTACATACGAGTACACGCTCAAATTTTGTTTTAAATAATACTGATACAAAGTTACTTAAAAAACATAGATTTTTACGAAAACCGGTTGTTTGTGGAAAACTTAAGAATCTACGCTTTTTTTCTTAATTATTCAAAGTGCTGAATAAACAGCAAACAGGCTAAAAAATATATTATGTAATTATCACACAAAAAAGACAGACCTTTAGATGTATTTTGCTGTAGTATAAATATTTTCTTTAAGGATTTTAAATCAGGAAAAAATCCAGGGTGTAAGAAAAACGATAGATTTCGTCACATTTTCACGATGAAAAGTGTCGCGCTTACCGCGCGTTGGAATAATTGGTAACGACCCGCGGCGGTAGAGATGGCAGGCGTCACCCGGCTTCGGTGACTGGAAAGGTCGGGGCGGGAGGGGATATCCCTCTCCCGGGCGAGAGCGCCTTCACTAACCGTCAGTCGCTCGTAGGACCTCGATCCGCCCGAGCACGCCGAAGCGGTCCACACATCGCGGTCACCGAATCGATGACTCATGCCATTACGCCGCAAGTCGAAATAACCGTGTCGAAGAAAAGTTTTTGAAAACCGAACCGCTATTGTTTTTTTTGTAATTATGAACGCGGTTGTCTCGCTTCTCGGGTTCTTTCGCGCTCATCGCAATATGTCAAAATCAGTAGGAACAGTGCCGTCATAATATTTAATGAAAAACTATGGACACATATTTTGCAGAGGATTTTTCATGGATGTAAAGTCATGCGGTGCGTGTGTATTACATAATTATGTACTTTTAATTTACTAACACTAGTGATAACTAAAATGATAAACTAAAAAGATGCCATGGATTTCGTTTTTAAAAAGAAGAAGAAGAATTTCATGAATTTAACATTCTGTGAAAAAGACTATCTATATTTAGAAAATCCTTTATCACCATTAAATATATGAAATGATCATATTTGAAAATTTCAGAATAATAATCTACAGAAATTTACGTTAGTATAAAAATATATTGCTTAAATACAAACAATATCTGCATATAAAAATCAAAAAGTCCTCAAACCAGATTACTATTTTTTTATCAAGCAAGAAAACTAGACTCATTCGAGCGATAATTGTAATCTATTAAAACAAATAAATGTTTTTAATAATTATGTTACCACAAAATAAATTTGCTACATTTGAAGAAGAAAAAATAAATGTTTGGTCACATAAATCTTTCCATTCATAAATAAAATGTATTTTATAAATTTAATTTTTAAAATACGACCTCTTTCGAATCAAATAAATATACAATTTAATCGAATCGAATATAATAACTAATGTTAAGATTTGCAAAAAAGCATACATATATTTTTAGTATCATTAAAATCATTACTTAAAGAACAATAAAAAATACCCAGAAAATAAATAAATAAAAACCTTTCAAAATGCGCAAAAGGGCGGGTTTACGTTGCTGTAAAGGCTAATCGTTTGCCCTCGGGTTAAAGCTCAAATGTTCACAAAAGCTCCTTGCGATCCAAAGGAATGCTTTATACTGAATACGTAAACTGCGTTTATTAAATTGTGGCACTCTCCGAAGAATTTTTATAATTATGGGGCATTAAAGTCAAGGCAGCAATATCTAAAAATTGAAAAAATTTTATGATTGTAGTCACGAAGGAATACTAATTTAAAATGTTATGAATTCTAGATTTTATGTATCTATTCCCTTCCAAAATCATGTTTTATATAAATTTATAGGCTGTTTTTCGCATAAAGTCTCGAATTCAGTATATTATAAATAAGTAATCCTCGATTACTGTATTAATTTTTTTTGGATAGAGCTGCCTTTGTTTTTTAATGGTGCTCAGTTTCTATCTTGGAAGCGTTTTTAGTATGGGTTTAAGAGCAATTGTAAAATATATTTTAGTTTGCTGATTTTAATAATGTTTTGTAATGTGTTATTAATAATTTCCATTTAAAGATTTTAGTCTGTTGTTAATGACCAACGTATGTAACTATAAATATTTCATGAACCATAATAAATTTTCCAACAAAGTAATCTTCTTACAACTCAAACCATTTAAACCTTTGAGATGAGAGAAATGAAAGATGCAAGAGACGGGATCTCATTAGCGACCACCCGTAAAGACGTCGGGGATAATAATTATCGAATAACCATGTGCAAAAAATGTACTTAAAATTTCACCTAACTTAAACTTAAATCACGGAGTGTACTGGGCAATCCGAGGCAGGTTTCATTTTTATAGCATTTCTTTGCTTGTATAGAGAGGCTTGTTTTATTTAATATAATTATTTTAATTAACGTGAAACCAAATATAATTATTTAATTTGCTGTGTTGCGTATCATTGTATAATGAACATTAATAAATTAATATATCTACATTTATTTATTTTATTTTTTATTTACGCTTCAACAGTTATTAATAAGAATAATTTTAATAATTAATAAGAATAATCTATGTATTAACCGCTAAATTTGTTGAAATATTATCATGTTTGGGGGCCAATGGTTTTTCCATTGACCCCGAAACATGCTGATATTTCAACAAATTTAGTGATTAATACCACGTACCATTATTCTAATTATCTTAAAAATGTTTCCATAAAATCATTTTTCAGTTATTGAAGATGAAAATAATGTTTGTTATTATATATTGAACAGATCGATAGAATTGTTAAGTATATTTAATTTAAATAAAACTGTTTGTTAATGTATTTTTTAAAACGATAACTTTATCACTTGATAAATTAATTTTCCCGAAGGAGTTGTATTGCGGTTTGTGTTTGACTTAAAATTAATGAGTACTTTTTCCTTGTTCACAGGTACATTCACAATCAGATTCACGAACATCTTTATCACAAGTGTGTTGCTGATTTCCGTGATATCTCCCACCATTGCAGCCCCGTCTCCCTACGTTATAGCTGTCAACCCCCCTAACCACAAGACAGTGTTGTCCACCATATGCAGCAATCCTTGCGGGGTGGACAGAGAGGACACATCCCCTAAGAGACACTGGTCCAGGGACCCCCTGAAGGTTGTCAGGAATCAGCTCAACTTGACACTTTCAGACTTACAACACATTAATAAAACCATAATGTATGGAACATATAAGTCAACCATGAACTTGACTAAACAATTTAGGGGTCTTCCTCAGAAGCAGTATCAGGAGTACGTGACTTTCATCGGAAACCACCCGGACATCACAAACGTGAAAAAGGTACGCACCAAATTATTATATACAAACGTATTACAATCAAGATAGTTGAATGCTATTCTTCTTAGATTAGAGGCTAGATATTAAGCATCTATATCAAACAAATTAATTTTTTAATAATAACAGTTTACAAAAGAATACTGTTTAAATATATTGATATTTTTGTTGTTTCTCTTTTAAATAATCGCTTTGAGCTAATGAGCTAATTGAGCTAATAATAATAAATGCAGACAAATTTATTATTGTAATGCAACGGCGCATCTGCAACAATAATGACTGTCTCCGTATAATATAGTCCATGGCCACAACAAAGATTTCTATAGACGTCATATTTTTGTGCAAATTGCCTATACTGCGGTTCAATTGATCGTTTAGACGATCGCTCGGTCTTCGCGTCATGCACTCCGTTGCATTGAAGTCGCGGAGAAAACGCATAATTTACGCCCACACTGGACGCACTCAAAGACTTCTGACGTAATGTCCATTGCAGCTTTCAGTCTTGAGTTTATATTGCGCCGACTAAAAGCACCGGGATTGTTGAAGCTGATCTAAAGAATGGTGACCGTTTCATGGACGAGCACGTCTCGTAGATTTATTGAACGAATATTGGTAACTGAGATGTCTTTCGAAATATTATCCATTAAGCCGTTAAAATGATATGATTTAAATCATTTTTAATAAATCAAAATATCTTTGAAATACGGAATAAGTAACTTTGTGAAGTTATTATTTTTAATTTAAATTTTAAAATAAGATACATCGTATATTCACGAGGCCACTTTGTTTAAGAGTATTTTTTGTAGAAGCACCAGTGGCGTAGCCTCGGGTGGCTAATGGGCATCGAGCCGTCTCCTTAACTGAATTTGCATGCGTAATTTAAGGCCCCTTCTTCTTATCCGATATCCTGCCTTTTCTCTGCGCTATTTATCGAGGACAATCGTCCACGAGCATTATGATTACAGCGAACAATTTCTCATTCAATTTTAAATCAGTTGTAGACAGTAAACATAGTCTTAGCAAAAAGACAATTATTTTTTGTTTCAGTTTGTATTTAAAGTTGATATCAATTTTCATTCCTTCCAATTTATTATTAAAAGCAACTTCCGAAAAAACTTTTTAATTTATTTTATCACAGAGAGTGAATTACGTTAATCATTTAAAATAATTTACCTTTCATAACATTCCAACAAGGAAAATTATGACCAATTTAGCTTGAAGTGATTTAATCCTAAAATTATGCATCATCAAACATTTTTTGCTTCATCAAATGAATCCAAAAACGGTTGGATAATTTAGAGATTAAAGTTCCTTAAGGCGAGTTATATTCTTCTGCTCGTAGAGTTCAAACCATAATTGAAACTCGCAATCACTTTTCTAGCACCCAATTGAAGGGATTATATACATTTAAAGCGTAAACTTTTGTAAAAAGAGTTTCCCGACAAACCAAATGACAAAAGCTTCGGATAATTTACATTAACTTTTTTTACGGAAAGAGTCGCGGCAGTGTTCTGTGGGAGCGGGCCGTCGCACAAAATAAAAGGCAACGAGTGGAGATACCGACGCACTGCGCAAACGAAACTTCAACACGCAATCGTAAAAATGAGACGTGCTGGATGCTGTTCTGGGTCGGGTTAGGTGCTTCAGCAAATTATCATTGCATCAGGAACACGAAGTCAGCTGCATTCCGCGACTGCCTCCGAAACAGATGTATAATGATTCGGACAACGAAACGCCGGCATTGTTCACGACTTCATCTCTCATTTTATTTTCGCGTTTAAATGAATATCCTCGAATCCCCTGTGCCTTTGCGATGATTCATTTAATTTATGTCGACTTTCTTTTATATCCGCACATCACAACTAACTACTCGCAAACATTACATCTTAACCAAAAACGTTTCGCGAGTAATTCATTTCGTGATTTATATGAAATACCGCACAAGAGGCATTTTATAGCTTTCGTACTTTATCACGCGGAGCTTTTGACGCTATTTGCTGGGGAACATACGACACAGGCGCGCCAATACGTCGTACGTACCATTTCGCAATCCATAAAAAGTCACCGCGGATATTTGACCGTGGCGGCCGCGCTAAAGGCGCTGAGAACGAAATGCCTATTTTACTGCGCATGATTTAAAGTCTTCTCAGCGCCTCATTAGACGCTGGCAACATATGTCTCGCGCTCCTGAGTGGCAGTTATGGTTCAATTAACGACAAATTGCCCACAGTTAGAGATATGCCATCACCGGCTCGGAGCCCAGGAAAGTTATTCCGTGTGAGGTGAATTATATGTCGTACAGACGGTAATTAGCTTAATAATAATTATATGTAAAAATAACGAGCTCGGCTTCTCTCGCGATTGAAGCTGACGGGATATTTAGCTCTGCTCGATAACAAGCGTAATGATCGGACTGGTCTGGCATTTTTACCGCGTTATTTCCATTCGGAAAACAGATTCGTATTTATACCCACAATTACATCGATGTAATTACTCTCAATATTATTTCTGTGCTGATTGATCTTCTGCGACTTAAACATAATTAATTATGTAAAAACTTCTGAAATCAATTCAATACAATTAAATCTCTTTAAGGTGCTGTCAATAATTATTGCGATAGATGGATCAACAACAAGAAGAAGAAGAATAAATAATTCCTCTGTAATCATAAGAATAACATAACCTATCTGTATAACTAACCCGATGCTTTTATTTGTTATAGATTGATCATCTTCTACCAAAACTATACGGATACCTGTGTCGCTACGGGGGAGCTTTTCAAAGGCTGTCATCCATGGTGCCGCACACCATGAGTTCCGCTCCCCTGGACCGCAACAGGAACAAGATCCTCGAAAGTCTGAATGAGAGACTCAAGGCCCTCATCTGCGAAGTAGAAACCAGCATCAACGTCACCAATATCGCAATCCCGATGAGCGTCAAAAACGGCATCACGAGGGTCGAAAAAGATTGGCCGACGAACCCCGATCGCACCACCGCCCTCACCGTGGACATGAGCGCGTTTTCTCAATACAAGACATTCTTAGAAGACTGGCTTAAGATCACCAGGGAGGTAGAAAATGGGCCGAGGAACAACCGAAGAACAGACAGGAGGAGGCCTCTGAAGAAGAAGCCCAGGAGACCTAAGGTTAACAAAAAACGCAACATCAAACCCCGAAAACCCGTTCGACAGGAGCGAAGCTAACAGTAAAAAGAAGTAGTAGATTCATTAATTTATGCAACTTTGGGTATTTTATACTGTGATATTTTCGCATTAAGAAGTCCGCAGCCGCTTAATGAAGACTAATTTATTTAATTTATCAGCCTGAGATCGGTCTCCAAGCGGGTGATGAGGTGATCTCGGGAGAGAGGTAGGCCAAGATGTCATGCGATGACTAGAACTAAAAGTTCCTTCCACTATACATATTAAGTACGGGAGTAGTTATAAGTTTATTTATTGATGTAAACAAATATTCCAGCTAAGATTTTAATATGAAGAAAGAATTAAGATTTAATGAAAATTCATCTAAAGGTGGATTTAAGTAAAATGATTTATACGTTGGATTCATTTGCGAGAAAACTAGATTAGATCTTACGGTGCATTTTCACGACCTAGTCGATGAATTATTTTAAAACTCTAATTTAAACTTATATTAATAATGTACAAAAAATTTAAAAATCGATGTGGATTTTCCGGTACTCTTTACCGGTAATCGCTGTGAATATGCACCCATAAATTTTAATAGTTAAATTTGCCAGCTTTAAAAAAGGGCACTAGGTAAACATTTAGATAAGATTATAGTGAAATTAATTCTGTATTTAATACACTTTATTAAATATAAGCATTTAAATGAAATGCTGTGACTGTAAAATTAAAAAAAAAATTTAACATAATTTTAAATTGAACTATTTTAAAACGAGTTTTGTAAAATAGTTGTGAGTAAAGCTCAGCTTTGATCTGTGTATATTTTTTTGCATTAATTAGTATTTTAATACAAGGTTTAACAATTTGTATTAAAAAACAGAAAAAGATACAAACGTAACATGTTCGTACCTAATTTAATTAATAGTTTACTGTCAATTTCTCATATTGGAACAAGAACGAAGCTTATAAAAAATTCTTAAAGGTATCATATCACAAATTTATGAAAATTTCTGAATAAAAAGTTTTTGATAGTGTTCTTTAGGAAATTTGTATACAATAATAGTATACGCATCTTTACATAAATGTATTAATTGACATATGGAGAGGAATATGTTATAAATTAAATTGTTTAATTATAAATATTTTCAACTGCAGTGAAATGAATTATTCTATCAATTAATAATTAATTGACGTTATATTCTAAATGATGTAAATATTTATTTTAGAATTAAGTATTATAATATGTATGTTCATAACTTACAGTTAAATGAACCAATGCAAATTGCTGATGCAAAAAATTGCAAGATTGTTGATTTCCTATATTTATAAACAAGCTTGTAATTCAAATTGTTGTTACAATACAAGTGCTTAGGCTTTATTCTTTTTTAATAATCGTGAATCTTATGATAGAGATATGTATTCAATCGTTCACAAAATCATCGAAATATTTATTGTTCATTTATCTATCTCATTTCCTCATTTTTTATATTTAAGTTTTGGCATATATCGTTGAGTTGAAGTGATTTTTGTATCTTAAATGTTAAATAAATACATTTAAAAAATATAAAAAATCTTTGCATTCTTATTTCCAGTTCCGAATGTTTATAGTTTTCTAGATAAAAATACATCAAAATGTGAAGAAAATTGTGAAATGAAAGAAATGTTTTGCCAGTATGTTTGAGTAATTTGTATAATTTCATAATTTAAAATAATATTACAACAACACCTGTTGAATTTTTTTTGTGTTCTCTAATTTCACACAATGATTTACTACGTATCAATTACATATCTATTTGTAAAATAGTCAACAAAGTAATTAACCTACATATTTGGTTTAGCGGTAAGATACTCGCCTAGAGACCAAGTGGTCGACGGTTTGAGCTTCGTCTCAAAAAACCACCAAGTTAGTCCAATTTTCACTTAATTATTTATTATAATTAATTGACAATAAATTTCTGCAAAAGCAAATTACACATAAGAATATCTCTGTATTAATATATCTCTCTTAGTCGAGGCTTTAATCTCGGTCTTTGGCGCTACTGAAATCAGCTTTTCCATCTCCTTATGAAAATGTACATAGAGCTTAGACCAGGGGAAACTTGTCCGTATAAAACGTGAGGCTCCATCTTAGTTTCCACACGAAAAGTTATTCTATTAAGTTTAGAGATTCAGGTAAATTCAGTTCCATCGTAAATAAAGTTTCACAGAGACGAAGCTATTTATATGAGAATCACTTGTATGGAAGTCTTTTTATACGGTATAGGTATGGATATGTACATAGATAATTATACCTCTATATTTAAAAATATAGAGATATCATTACCAGCTGCGAAATCTCTATGTATACTAGTTTATGAGAACAGACTACATATATCTATAGAATAATCCATTAAATAAACAACAAAAAACAGATTTGAACATATATTTGATAATGTGTGGACGTTCTTAGGATGGAATTGGTAAACGTTGCAGTGTGTAAAGTGATCACATAAATCAGCTCATACCGGTTGTAAGCCCTGGGCAATCATATAAAAAAGACTTCCATACACGTTTCTCATATAAATGGCCTCGTTTCTGTGAGATTTATACAATTTATTTTAATTAATTAATCTTTTCTCTGGGAACAAAATCCAGTAACTATGTAAGTTCTCAGAAAATACCTACATATAATAATATTGTTGAGGTGCAATGTTTTTTCGATATTTTACCCGATGTGGAATAATTTTAATATTGATGTATTATTTCTCTCTTTTTATGCTCGATTGCTGCTCTTGTCTTATATCTAAAATAAATTAAATTAATAAATTATAATTAGATATACCTACGCAAAAAAATTATTTTCCAAAAAAATAATTGGTTACATATATATACGAACCCTGAACTCACTCTCGCCGGAAAATTAAAATTATACCGTATTTACCATTTAAGCATACGACGAATTTTTTTTTCTTCTTTGTTTTTAATAATATCATAGATTTGCGTGCTGTAATTGCAACTTTACATAAAAAGGTATTTTCATCAATACATATAGGTATATTCTGTTTAATAGGTAACCATAATATTATATCTAAATAAATAATAATTCTACTTCTTTTAACTGATTCATTGGAAACTAAGCCGAATGAAATATGCATTTATACATAAATATTATTAACGCCATATACTATTATGTAATTATTACAAGCAGTATTATTTCTATTTTTATGTTTCTTCAATAGTAATATCTTTAATGAGAAAATCCGTGAGTATTAATGTGATGTCTCAATTAGGGTTACGTCTTATTTATAAACACAAGTAATTTTTTATTTTTGAAAACTGAAAATTTCTAAATTTAGTTTTTACCAAACAAGCATTAAAATATCAGAATTCCGTATTTTTTCGGTAAGTACTTAATTATTAATCTTAAATATGTAGATAGTATTAATTAAAGTGTCGCGCATATATGTAAGGAAGAGAGAGAGAGAAATTTGAAGCAAATTTTGTTTCACCAAGATAGGTTACCAAATCATTATTTCATTATATGGCATTATATAATATTCATAAGCGTTATTATCGGTTCGCATTACCTACATAGGTATTAAAAACTGAGTGATGATAATCTTAAATCACTATTTTAATCATACATATCATACTTCCTAAAATAATAATTATCTGAGATAGATTACTGTTTTCCTTCAGGAAAGTAGGCAGAGAGAATATAAGATCACGTACAGTCATACGACTTTTGAGCCGTTAACTTTTATACAGCTTCTCATTAGCGCTCGTTTATTCTTTAATCTTCTAACAGGCCCGTCCTCCAATGTTTAACTGATCGTATCGGGTCTATACATGTTATCTTATACAATCTATCCTCACATATACCTACACTCGTTCATTCTTTGTCGATTTCAGACTTCACTTCCAACAAGCATGACCTTATTCTCCATTCGGTTTTCTCATTACTGAGGATCGTAGCCCCGGGTTGTGACCTAGTGATGTCCTTGAATTCTCCTCCTTTCAGATAACCAGTAGCGTCTTGATCTGATCTTCTACCTATCCAATCACAATCACATTCTCCAGATTATCATCTTCAGGATGTGTCCGAAAAATTGGAGGATGCTTCTCAGGCAGATCGTGGATCTCGAAACGAGGCAAGACTTGAGGTGAGTAATCATAGGGTTCTGGTGAAAATACTAATGAATGGAAATGAAGCCTGGTACGTACTATCAACAGACGAATGAAAGTTGACTGAATGTTGGGGGTAGATGTCGCAGTAGTATCTAACCTTTATCGTGGTCAACGCCAGGTGTACAATAACACTGCAGAATATTGAAAAGTGATGTAAACTTTTTGAAAACAAAATAATAGCGACAGACAATTTGCAATGTCTTATTAACTATGTGGATTGCGATGAAATAAACCAATTATAGCTCATGCGATCGGTTCAAGCTACCAAACCGGAAATTGATTATGATTGATTGGACCAATTACATCAAGCCTTTCAATGAGAGGCACGTTGATAAGTGGAAAAGGAGTAATAATGCACCAAGATAATGCTAGACCACATTCCGCGAGATCAACCCTATAAAAAATTAGGCAGTTAAAATGAAAGGTTATGTCTCACCCACCGTATTCTTCCGATATCGTACCCACATTTCTGCGATGTGTATCATTTGAAATAAAGATCGGTTAAGAAATATTATATTTTTTAATTCTAAATATGTAGGTATTGATATTTTGTCAAGTGGTGGATTTAATAATGTCTGAACTATGATGATCCACTCATGCATGATGAAGGGCGTCTAAAAGTGACATTAAATCCAGGAGGGATTGTTCATCTCAAAACTATAGTAGTGACAAAATAACTGAAAGTGTTTTTAGTAGTAATCTATTTAGTTTAGTGAATACTAAAAATCATGTTGTGTAATGACACATAATGATGTAGCCATTTTAATAATAAGTTAGTTAACTGCTAGGAGATGTCGATATTACATATTTTTAAAATTACAATGAAAGTTTATTCGCGTCAAAAATATTTATTTCCAGTAGAAAGCCAAACTAAATTTTACGGAAAAAGTATTTATTACTGCCCTCTAGTAACGAGTAGCTTTATTAAGACATATAACAGTGAGTTCACAATATTATTAAATAAGTAATTTAATGTTGTTAAAAGTAAACAGATGTCACCACAAGCAGATTTTTATTAATAAAATGCGTTTATCAAATGAAGCATAATTTCAGAGTCGATTTGTACAATTTTCAAAGCTTATTCCGTTATTTAAGAGATGTCTATTTTTTACGCCCAAAATAAAGTAACACGAAGTATTATGTTTTCGTAATAAATTAATATGTATTATTATGCTAGTAATAAAAAAAAATATTCTCAGGCAATTATTTAGATACGTAATTTGTTTTTATGAGTGACATCTGTTGATTATTGTTGAAAAATATTGTCGATTTCATTTTAACGCATCGATAGACATCTGTGGCACTATCTTGGTAATACGTTACAATGGTGCTTTTGGCTGATTGATAGCTTTTTACAGGTTATGAAACGTTGAAAGCTTACAATGAAATTAAAATATTTATATTAGTTTGTATCATAATAAAATAATTAAATTTTCGGCACACAATAATACTTAAACACAAAATTGTTCATTTATCAACTGAGCAAACTTCTTTTTTAATGACATCTGATGGCAGGAAAATGAAACTTTCCGAGAGTAGAAATTCTAATTGTGATTATATGGAAAAAAACAGGTGTCACTGTTTCATTTGTAGTTCTTCAAGATGCAAAAAATCATAATTAAATTTTCGTCGTTAAAATAATAGTCCTACAATGGCGTCTTATCACATTGGTAAGAGTAACTATAACAATAATGTCTTGACCGGTATTATATAGGTAACCATTTTACTCATCGTCAATTTAAACGTGATGTATTCAGTGACGTTAACATACATCACGTGATATGTATACAGTGTGTCCTTAGGCAGTAGCAGAAAATTTCGGGGGCGTCTTCTTCTTTCAATTTAGGTTTGAAAATATACTTTTACATTTTGGTGAATTTTGTGAAAAATTTGGTGAAAAAAAAAACAACTGAGGAGGTAGACGACACCAGAATTTGGATTTTTTATAGTATTCCTGACTTATCTTTTATAAACCGTTGAACTGCCATTCAAGAAACGTAGGTATATTGAACATTAAAAATTAAGTTGATTCAAAACAAGATAAAATTATTAAAACGTAGCAAAATTTGATAATTATATTTTTGCCAAAGTTTTGATATTTTATTTGACTTACATTAATATTAAACCAAATCTTACATAATAAATTCGTTGTTTGCCCGTCCGAAAAAACGAAATTAGGCCGGAGATATGGCTTGAGAACCCCGGGCCAGCAAATCCGAAGGCGGCAACGATAGCGATGTTGCTCCCGCCGAGCCTGCATTACCCGTCAAAAATAAAGTACATATAAGACTATGGCGTGGTTTTCTGTATCGTCCGTAACTTTTTTAAAGTATATATGCGCAACTTTTTTCTTGTTTATTTTGTATATATATATATATTTTTTTTTTCTTATTATTTACTTATTATTAAGAAACCGACATGTAAAAGTGCCGTTATTTTTGACGGGCTGATTTCACATAATTACATGATTTCACATTATTCACAGTATCAACATACTGTAGTATGTGATAGTATCACATATAAACGTTAAACTAAAGATTTTCGCACAGTTTATGATACAGAGTAGAAATCCTAAACCTCTTTAGATATTCGTAATAAACATTTTACACTCTTCTTTAAATTTCTTTATGTACACCGTATTTTCTAGTATCTTTGGTAGACTTTCAAAGATTTTGAATCCTTTGTACATTAAACGTATTTGTGAATTATTTTTGTTTTCCTTCTGTAGTCTTATATTGTCACCACTTCTTACATTGTATGATTGAAAATCCTTATTTCGTCTCATTCATATCTCCTCAACTATTGACATTCCACCCAAAATATTTTCAATTCAAAATTGAATGTGGAAGACTCCTCCAAGTTTTTGCTACTAGCTACGAGACACTGTATACATATTACTACTTTATATTTTTATTTTTTATTTAGTTTATTTTTTATTAGTTATTTTTTTTAAAAACTTATAGAAATCACTTTCAAGCAAAGTGTCAGAGTTTTAAAGTATAGACTACGTTTTCGCTTAGATTATAGAAACATTGACATTCGACAGAAGTCTTCATATTTCACATACAAATTTTATCATAAGTAGGTACATCTGTGTAATTTGCATAAAATTTTTCTTAGAATATTTATCTATTCTATTCTTAAACATAAGTATGAAAAAAACTTTTGTATTTCCATTGGAAAAATACAATTCCAAATACAAAACCACAATTAGTATACAACCAATAATAAAAATCGGTTCACTATGATTTAATTTTGTACAAGCATTGACGTATTATAAAATAGACACGTTATTTCCATACTAGCCGGCTTTCATATGTAGCAAATATTGCATTCAAAGAGAGAACAAATCACATAATCAAGTAATCACGTAAAAATCAGGTAATTTTAAGTCACGGTGACTAAAATAACATACATACAATAGTGTATGACACTCTGTTCCTTTTTCCCCGGGACTTTTTTTCGGCGTAGTTTTCGTAGTCGGCGTTTTGTTTCGGTCCGTTCGGTAACGAATGCAAGTAAGGCAATTACCTTCTTTTTGACTTGTCACGATTTCACGCTTGTAACGTATCTACAGTTTATTATATTAGATGTATTTGTGGTACGATTGTGGTATTTTTTTAATGGGGAATATTTTCATATTCCTCCACGTCAACCCAACTTAGTTGCAACCTCGCTACGCAGCAGTCCTGTACTGTTTCCGCCAGCTCTTCCTAGGACGGCCCATTGCTCTTCTGGTGGACAATATTCATGCGACACAACAGACTCTCCCTTCATCAATAAATACCGATAGGTGTAATGTAAATTCAATCATCAAATCGTTGGAATTTACCGAACACTTCCAATACCTCACATCGGCTTCTACGTGGATTTTGCTTAAGTTGTTGTTAGTCAATGGTTCGAGCATCATTCCAGGGGATTATGAGTTAGTATTTGGGTACTGAATTAAAACGGTTACTTTATACGAACCGTGTGAATGTGTTAAATAATTAAATTAATGGTCCTATTTTTATCATAAGCGCTTAGCTTGGTTGGAAAATAGTAAGAATAATTATGCGACACGTAATCCGTGTATGTACTTTTATTTTTACTTTAAATAGAACATACGCAAATGCATATACAGGTTCTAATATTAATAACACTTTATTATCAATTTATAATAATCTAAGGCGTCCCTATAAAAAGGGTCTGTATGCGTAAACAAAATTTTACAGGAGAGAGAAAAACACATAGTGCAATAAATAACCAGATTTTCAGCTTTTTGTTATTTTCACTTGAATTATGAACATTAATTTTTAGTCTTCTTTGTTTATTCATGTTGTTAAGCAATCCTAGTGATATCGCCGAACTGTCGGCATCCGTCATATTTGTTAGTACCAGATGAATATAGACCACTTTTTCAACATTTACCAACTTTTGAGGTTGGATTTCGGCAAGATTGAGTTAACATTATGAAAATTTAAATATTTAGACATTTAAAAAAAATTACAATAACTGCGTGACCTGATACTTTTTAGATCCTTTTTATAGGGACGCCTTCAATTTATCAATCTAATATTTTGATTACACAATACCTAGGTTGATACATATTTTTAAATCTTTTTATATTTTTGGTAATTTTATAATTTCATGTGGCATACGTTGAAGATCTTCATTGCACGGTACATTTTTGCTTTTTGAGATTTTGACTTCTTCCTGAATGGCTCTCTCATTATATTTCTTCCTATTGTTCGTGCTTATGGTTGGTTTAACTCTTTTATATTAAATTATGGCAATATGTTTCCAGTGAGGATTTTTAAAATAAAATCAAAACGTTGTAATGTTATCTATTTAAATGTCATCATACTGAGTTCATTTAACATTGTATCTAAAATAACTTAAACTAAAATTAAATATACCAATTTTTCCTCAATATTTGCCGCCATAGTTTGCAAGAGGAATATTAATACAATTGTATATACCAATGTTACAAAACTCCAAACTTCTAACTCTTCGCAAAAGCTTTTTTTTCTACGCTACATCTATCTCACAGCCAACCATCCAACACAATTTTTTAGTATATAACATGTATTTTACGAAAAATTTAGTCTAAACTCAATTATTTAATTTCATTCGCTTCTTTCAGATTTTTATTATCTATGAAAATTTGTGGTGTTACTATTGTCTAGAATATCCAATTCCGAGCCAAAATTTTGATCCAGGGGTTTTGGGATTGAAATTTGGTTTTGGATTATTTGATAAAATCGGTAAATAATAATATATCTAATAACATTTAAACTAATTAAGACATTCGTTGTATATATTGGGTACGTTCAATCTTGGGAAAATAATACAAATGTTTAATGAAGTAAATAATATTTTTATATAAATAATGAAAATAGTGAAAGTAATACAGTTTTGTATGTTTATTTAACTATCTAACTAACTAACCATCACGCAGTTTCCCCGCAGGGGTAGGCAGAGAGGATTGAACGCTATGAATATGTTTATTTTAAGATAGCAAATACAGAAACATGTTCAATTAAAATAAAAAATAACATACTGGGCTGATAATAATTGCAATACATATAATACAATAAAAAAATTAGACTTAAGCAATTAAAATATTATTCTGAATAATAATATCAAAGAATGAAGTATTACATAATTTAATCGGGATCTAATTTTGGTACCCAGGCAGCCAGCTGCTGATAAAGCAGGTTCAGCTTCCACACTCGTTGGAGGTATTGCTATCAGATATATATAAATATGCCGATTCGAGGTGATATCCCATGAATAATATCGTTTTTTTTTATTAAGGATATGAGGCTAGTATCATTTTGAATTTTCGATTCGCACATCATCAAGCTTTTTGTTATTGTGTTGTGTAACTGTTCTTTTAATTTTTGTATTTTGTAATTAATATAATTTGTTCAGAAAATTTTATAATTAATGTAATTTGTTCAGTTGATAAGGATACAGTTTATAAGGAAACGTTGGAACCGTTTATACGGTGCAGGGACACTGACCCAATAGGATAAGGGGTAGAAAAAGAAGAAGAAGAAGAATATAAGGATACCGAATGAGAGGTGATAATAATTAACCTTGGGCGAATATAAGAGAAAAGTACCCGCGTACAAGTTTTGAATGTTCGCGTGTTCATGGTATTCATTGGATTAAAACAATATTTATCATCTTATATGATCTCTACTTTTTGTATTTATTATTTTTCGTACTTCGAATTCGCATAAATAAACGGATTTATTGTTTTTCAGACATTGTTGTCTGTTGTATGACAGCAAAAATTGTTATTTTTTTAATCCATGAGCATCCAGCGATTCCTTCTGCAACACAGGTGTGCAGGTACATACATACTTATCACAATTTTTCACACATACCAATTGATTGTGATTGATAAAAAAATCAATCCCGAAAGTTTCGAGATTATGTTTATTAACTCCGGGATTCATAGGTGTCTAAAGTTGCCCGGGATTTAAGATCCCGGGATAGTATTCCCTACCGGTGGTCATCCTTCAGAGCAAACAGCATATTTAGTTAGATACGTGCGTATGTCAGCATGAACATAATCTATAGGTAAAAGCAATAGATGTCACCGATAATCTAACAGCAGATAACATTGAATGTGGGCATTAACAACTGAACATATGAGTAAAAGCGATAATCGCTGCATGCCGACTGCAAGAAATTTCTCCTTCTTTCTTAGTGTTGCATTTTTAATATAGCACGCAATCTGCGTTGCTTTGTCACGAAGATTGGATCGGTCAAGTACCTTTCTTGATACTTATTTTTTTACAATCGACATATTTTTCCTGACGCGGTTCGAAACACAATTTCTCTTTCGAGTTGGCACGATTCTTTATAATTTATAAGGAAATTTGTAAAATAGAAAATAATTTATTGAAAAATTCTTATGCATAAAGCTTCAATGATTTATTTAAAAATTATTAATGCGACTCCGTTAGCCATTAGTAGAATAATACCAAAAAAGGAGGGTAATTTAAAATAATTTATAAAATAATAGATTGGTATTGCATAGGTACTTACTACAAAAATTATTTGTAATGCATCGTCTCAAACGTACGTCGATAAATATTGCCGAATGAACTTCACATTTCATAAGAATTATTCTCAAGACAGAACGAAGAATTTCCATATCACGCTTGTAATGTTAGTTTATGGCTTAGTATTTAAAAACATCGTTATCGTTGTTAATTTACATCAATTAAAAAGATGCCGTAATGTTATAATTTATTTGCACTTTTTATTGCATATGTTTATCATTACTTTGGTTGTTATATGGTTATGTTAAGCCTGATAAACCATTCAATCAGGATTTTAACTTAATATTATGTTTAATATTATTAACGTTTTATGAATATTAACAGTTACATAACGATACTTGTTTTTACTAATTCGTTTCGACAGTTACAATAAAATGAATAAAACTATTGATGAGCGAGACAATAATGTAATATTAATAATAAATGTAAAATATTAGTCTATGACTGTAGTAGCGAAGCGAGGGGAGGCGTGCCATTTATGGCACGTAAAATAATTTAGCAGGCACGAGTTACAACTTTTTTTGTAATAGAAAACTGTTAGAATATCCAGACTCTATGTTTTATAATTATTTTTATCGTACACACATATATTATCTTTTACGTATGCTCGTGGCTCATTATTTTCCGAAATTAATTTTATAAAAAGTAGTTCCAGCAACACAGTGACTGATGACTTTACCTGGACGTGCATATTACCTACTAAAAGTAACAAGTTTTGTATCGGACATAAAATATAAAGCAGTACAGCGGCAAAAATCTCATTAATACATAACAGATATGCTTTATGAGTTCATTTTTATGAAAAATCTGTTTAATTGTTTTACTTATTTAATAAAATTCTGAAAAATCTCTTTTCTGGAAAAAAAGGAAGGACCTACTGAATTAACTACGAAAGGGTGAATGAACCCATTTCATCTAATCGGTCCGGGTTGTCAAAGGATGACACGGTCCTCGCGTCATGTTTCAAGTGAAAAAAAACTTATAGAAAAAATTATGATTTTAAAAATTTTTTAGTATGCGCGCGTAAAAAGGTTTGTCATCGCTGGTCTGTGATAATTTTTCATTTCCACAATTTTAATGTCAATATGGCCCAGACATTCACTGAAAATGAGGAAAGAATTAAAAAAAAAAACAAATAACCTTTGTTACAACAATAAAAATAACATACTTTATTTGCAATTCTTCGAATGGCGGCATTCTACGATTCTACGTACCTTTTGATAGTTATAATGATATTATTTTCTAATTGATCATAGACAGAAAATATAATTTGTGAAACTGTGGATTTAAAGTTTTTTCTTTGTAGATTAGGTGTGATAGAAACGCTAATTGAATGTTTTTTCCACAGGCAACAAAGTTAATCACTGTTAGTCCATCAAGGATACAAATATAATAAATAATTATTATAAAACATCTCTAGTTTAAAGAGCAATCAGAACTATTCAGAAAATTATTTTTACACGTTTGACAGTTCAGGTTGAATTCATGCTTTTCGAGGCTGTGTAGAATCACTATGGGTCCCTGAAAACCCACTCACGGTGTATGATGGTAGTGAAATAAGCCATCTGCATGAAAGCCATTAGATATTGTCCTGACACCACAGGCCCTAGTCCTGCCAAAGTGGCAAACTCGCCGATGGTGTTGGCTGTCCTTGGTATCGCCACGTGAAGCGAAACGGAATTAGCCAAAGCAGCTAGTAGTATGTATGCAACCATTAAACTGGAATAAATTCGTACTTAAAAAGAACATTGGTATTACAATCAATGTTTATTGGTTCGCGTCTTTGCTAAGCACTATTATATATTTATAGCATCTTTTTGGCGCCGCATGTAGAAACATGCGTTGAACGGCCGGTTCGGGATTAGTGGCCCGGGGTTCAAGCCCCGTGTGTCACGAATTCGAACGAAATTACGGACGTTACAGGAACTTACGGGGACAATCAGACAGACAGACGGACGGACAGACAACGAAATTATAATCTTTTATTAAATACAAATTATCCTATAGCGTTCTAATTACCAGGTTAAAATTAATAATTAGGCATATCTAACCCTTATCTAGACAAGATAATTTTCTAAGGCATATAAGAATAAGGTTATTTCGTTGGGCCGTGGGGTACTTCTGTGTTCTTTTAAATAAATTTTAATACTTAATCTGATTTTATTACAAGCAATATTCGGCCACAAAATAAAGTCAGTTGATTTGATTTATTTATTTATGTGCGTACAGTGCTTAGCACCATTGAAAAATTAATGAAAACAGGGAGACTTCCTTATAGTTTAAACAGTATTAAAAAAGTACACATGAAAGTAATCAAATCAATCAACTGTACTCATTGCCCAGTCAATGTAGACTCGGCAGTGATGAGTGTATGTGATAGTTTGTTCTCATATTATCGTAGTAGAACATGGATATCTTTTGAACATGTTGCCATTAAGACATTTATTGGAGAGAATATCAGGACTTTCAATTTAAGAATGGATAGCCCTGATATATTTTGTTAGCAAAAAATCAAAAGTCTCTTTTATTTTAATTTTTTTAGATACAAATATAGATTTTATAACATTTTATCACCAGCAATGGAAAACATCAGTAATCAATAAAGAAGTATTAGTAAGATTTCACGCCCTACTGGTTTAGAGGTTAGGGTGCTCGCCCAGTGGTCGCAGGATCAAGACTTATTAAACGAGACCAGCATATTATTAGGACAAGCAATTAGCTTAATTTAAGAAGTAAGAATATTGATACGCATTGTATACCGTGTACCCACTCTACTTAAAAAATCACAGTTTTTCCATAAATAAAGTACCCAAATGGTGGTGAATGTGTCCACTAGAGTCTACCACCTTAAGGCCACCACCATCCGGTTTAAGCTTAAATGTCTAATCACGAAGATACTGCTACAACTATCTCCTTAAAATAATATATTATAATATATAACTTATTATAATATATATTTTATTCTTTATATAACACATAATTCCGAATAAACCAGGTACTGGATAGTCAAAAAAACACACAAAATGTCTTTCGATGTCGAATACAGAGGACGAACAGCTTTGTAAGTTAAATGAACCCATGCGAGATCAAAACAGTTTCAAGAGAATTATTGAAATATTTTAAAGAAAAACCCGCTGTACGAGGCCTTCAGATGAAATCTCGGTAAAAGCGGTCGAATTTCAATATTTTGGAAATTCGTTTCAGTATTTCGAGATTATAATTATCGAATCAAATGCAAGTAATCTTGGTGAAACAATCTTTGATAACTATCAGACGAAAATATAAATAAAAAATTGGGTTTATGAACATTATCCTCGCTCAAAAGATCTACTTATTTGATTACTGTTACTGTTACTGTTACTGTTACTGTTACTGATTACTGTTAATATGTAATGGTGGGTAATATATATTTTTCGTACACATTGCCGCTTTGTACTTTATATTTTTAATTTCTGTACTCATGTTTTGGTGCTATTCCTGGTACTTTTAATAATTTGCTACTTGTAACTTATATTGCTTAATGTATGTTCTTTTTAATTTTATGATATATTTTTTTATGTAAAAGCCTATACGCATTGCTGCTCGTTACCTACTCTACATTTTTAATGTTTATACTCATGATTTGATGCTATTCCTGAAACTTTTAATGTATGTGCTTTTTGAAATTTATTTTATACTCTTTATGTAAAAGCCTAATGGGCGTAAATAAATATGTAAATTACAGTGAACCCTCAATATTCGTTCACGTTATATTCATGTACTTTTATAATCGTCTTATTTTTTATCGAAAGGTCGGTATTCATCCCACCTAGCGCCTGAGTCCGTCGGTTTCGGGCGGTGATTTAAATTGCCAAAAGGTGCGCCAAAAAATGGCACCCAAACATCTCTGTAATTAATCAGCGTATCAATCATTTGATGACTTTTGATTTGATGAATTTTGTTAAAACAACACAACAAACAACATTGGATAAGTTCGTTTAAAAATTAATCTTGGTAAATCGTCTGGAAATGCTGGTGAACCATCAGGACATCAATCACCAGAAATGACCTTACTTGATGTCATAATGGAAGGTGACTTCCCTTCCAAACACTAGCCTGACCTCTATAAAATAAAAATTCTTAACAAAGATCTTTGTTTTTTTGTCCAAAATGAAAATTTATGGTTAGAATTTTATTTATACAAATCTACAGTATATTTACAGCACCACGGTGAGTAAGTCTCTGTTATAACGATAAAGCGTTATTAAGTGTAGAGATTAAAACGCAATTAATTCAAATGTATGTGCGATTAATTCAGAAATCGATTTTCAAATTATTTTTTTTTAAAGAATAGACAGACAAATTTTGAGGTCGAGAACAGATAAAACGGAATTAAATTAAATTATGATCCCGGAATTATAATTTAATCTAGTCTATTCCTATGATCAAAATTCGTTAGATATTAGTCCTTCACGATGTTCGTATTTCTTTCGGGAATTGATTAAAGCGGAGTATTGTGGGTAGGGATTATAATCCTGGAGCATTTTTCCAATCCCGGGATTGCGGGATTAAGGGAGGCTAATCCCGAGAACAATCCCGGGATAGGTCAAGACTAGAAAATACGAATAAAAATGCAAATATGCAGTTTAACGTACAAGTTTAACGTATAAAATTTCTTAATTTAGAAAAGTTATATATTAATTTAGTTAAATTATTATTAGCGCAGTCATTTTTTATCAGCCTGAGTTTTATGTTATATTAAATAAATTTTAAGCATTGTCCGAAAATTTTGGGTAAATTTGATGGTTTAAGATACTAAAATATCCCTCGATATTTCAAAGGGACCGTCAATGTGGCACATTTAATATTAAAAATAACCAACAGGAGATAAATAAGGTTTCAGTGTCATATTTTTTAGAATTTTGGAAATATATTCTCAGTCTGAGAAGATTATTGATATACGAATCACTTGATTGAAAAACCTAAATCCCGGGATTCAAGTTTTTCAATCTCGGGATTGCAGAACCAGAAAAACGTTCGGGATCCCGGGATCATAAACTCTAATTGTGGGTAAAAAAATATATTCAAAATTCTGTCCAGCTCAATAAAGTCATAACAACCTAACAAGTTAGAAATTAATAAAAAATAATGGTTGTACACATAAAATCAATTTTGATTCGAGCAATTTAATTATGGTCTGAAAATGTTATATACAAATAAATTTAATACAGTTTTATATAACGCTGTCATCTCTCTATCAAAATCATAATGTCGATAATCGAAATCCCCGTATCGTACGTGCGGGCATATTATGTGCTTTTACGGCGATTTTCGCTTGGCGCTGCATCTCTGTTTATCGCCACATCTCGATAACCCACGTCTCTTCGGTTAGCGACGCCAGCCGGACGGCCCCAAGTGCACCAGAAAACAGACAACGACTGTCTACCTAAGAATAAAAACATAAAACGTGTAGAAAGTTACACCGTTCGATCAGTAGGAGTCAGAACGCGAAAGGCGACCAACCTATCGAGGCCGCATTGCAGTGGCGGGAACCGAGGCTCCAGTAACCGACACAACCTCCGTCGCTGTTAGCAACGAAACAGGCGGCAAATCCAATCTGCGCGTTCGGATTTCAAAATCGGAATCAGAATAACGTTGAGATATTTTGACATTATTGTATCATTGGAATGGTAGCTCGAAAGTGAAGAAAATCGATAAATTAGTAATAATCCGTATTGTTCGATTGTGGTAGTTTGTGACAGCCGTTGTTGAACTCGTGCAACGATGCAGCCCCCGAGGAAGTTCTGCCTGACATTGGCGATGGCGGGGTGTTTAGTGTTTGTGGTGTCTTCGCCTATAGCTTCCGAAGGAAAGGTCGGAGCGGGTCACAATGTAAAAGGTCAGTGAAGACTCGAGATGATATATTCTTTGCTTTCTCTCATTATTATTTATGCGCGTCTTTCTAATTTGACATAAAACATGATTATTCATTTTTAATTACATTGGGTAGGTACCTTAATAAAATTTTAATTAATGTGAGTAATTATTAGGTGGAACTGATATATTCATGTTGTGACCCTCAAAATGTACAAATATGATTATAAATTCATTTTGCAAACATTAATTATATAAATAATTTGAAGGTGAAAAAATATTTTGAACGGTTACTCATTGTGTACATCTCACAAAATATTAAAAAACGGTATCAAGAACATAGCTATATATTTCATATTTGTAGGTATATATGGGTATATATTTTATCTAGATATAAAATAATAGAATTTATAAATAAAATCTCGATAAAATCGTTTCTAATAGAAACCTACAATTTGACTTTTTCTCATGCTTTGAGTTCGATAAGAACTGTGTTAAACATGGTCAGTTCATTCGAAGTACAGATAACGTTCTGGCTGTTCAACGTTGCCGAGAGACAGTCAATGCATAAAAATATAGTATTAATGAACTAAATTTGACAAATTTACACTTTACTCTTCTGTCCTGGTATATCACTCTTGCCTCTTTCACTTTCACATAACTTAAAAAGATTTTAAATGCAAATTTAAATAGAAAATGAAAAGCTTATTTAGCAACTATTCATCAGTACCTGATAATGGATGGGCACGTTTATGGTCGACTGGACAAAAATTGCTTTCATCATTTTCATTTCACGGGTGAGTATTGAATTGTTTCTTCAAAATTTTCAAATTCAATTTGTGGCACCATTTTATAAATGAAATAATTAAAACTTTCTTTCAATCACACTTGAATTTTATTGTAAAAACTCAACATGTTTCGGGAGCGATACATCCTTCTTCAGGACAATGATGAATGATAATTAAATTTATGGATTTTTTATTGTTTTCAATGATAAATTAATTTTGAGATATTCTAACATAACGTAAGTTGTCATCGAGAGTAAATTGCGTAGGGTTAATTTATGTTTTATTTATTGTAACCAGATATGAGTAATGTAATAAGGACGTTTATATAATAGTTACATATGTTAAGATCAGGAAACGTAACTTTAAGTTTAAATTTATGAATACTCGGATGACATTTATGTTAAAAATTATCTCCACAGTGAATTCATGAACTTTTCCGCATATAAGATGCTAAAATAATATTTAATAAAACAATTCTTCGGTTTTTATCATTGTTATAAAAGTCACGCACTACGATACAATAGATAACATTATGTTAAACGTAAAGGTGAATTGAATTTGCTTGGTGCACAACATTCTTTGCGTTGCATTGGTAATAAAAAATTGATTGAAACCTAGTCAGAACCTCGCTTGATGTCTGAATCCATACAAAACCCGATCCAGTGGTAACGACCGTAAACTATTGACCAATTTTATTGATCGTCTCACTCTGTTAAACGCTTACGAAGTATGCATTACCGATTTTGATTTTTCTTTATAGAACAAAAGTAACACAATCTAGCGTTATGTAAATAATGTAACCACAGTTGATAGTAAAAATCTGCGCTTACTGACATACTTCATAAAACTAACAAAAAATTTAAAAAATCCTGAAATTTTTGCGGGTTAAAAAAAATTTTATACTAAACCAAATTAGATTAATCACAGAGAAATATTTTTCTCTACATAATATTTTTTCTGTGCAGCTTACTAAGTATTTCGTTTGTTGAAATTAACAAGGATCTGTGTTTTAAAAAAATTTAATTTTGCAAAACCATTGTTAAGAATAAAGTAATATATGTGATAATTTGATACAATTAATGTATAAGATTACAGAGATAGGAATTCATGGATTTTTAGAGATATTGACGTATAAATAAAAAAAAAAAATCAATCAATCACCCATAAATTATACTCATATTATAAAACGAGCATGTAAGATACAAGTTATTGAGTACGAAATATCTGGCGAGTCCAAAGCAGTATTCTTTTAGATGTACGATAACGGCAGAAATCAAAAGAACTAATGAGCGTGTAAAAATATTTGTATCAAGAAGATGTTTGTCACAAATAAATGTTTCATTAGGATTATTAAAATAAGAAAATATTAGAAAAATAGAGGTTGCTCACATGCATAGGAATATGTACATACACGTATGTAAAAATACAAACGTTAATCCAAGTATAAAATCTTTGAACATCTAGTTACTCGTAGCTTATTTAAAAATGCTACGGTGAACATTATATTTGATAATTATCCATCCATCACCTTCACTTAAAATAATAATCTTACAATTTTAAATAATCGGCATTACCCTCAGCTAAAAGTATCCTAGAATGTAGCAACACCATTTTAAGAATATAGGTGTAGTGTGTTTTAAAGTTGGTCAAAAGTCTATCCACAACTGCGCCGGCAACGTACAATCAGATTTCTTTCACCGTGGCCAGAACATAACACAAGGTTAAATAATAAAAAAATCTGAAGTATTTTGCTTCGTATATCTTGAGATTGACTAATTCTTGCGACAGCTCGCAGTGATCCTTGTCTTCGGTTGAGGAGGTGTGACTCATGACTCTTGAATCCACTTGTTGTCCATTCCGAAGGTGCGACTTTTCAAGTCATTAGTTGCCCTTATATTTTGATTGTGTGGCGTGTGGTTAAAGTTGTACAATACTCGTACTTAGTTACTCTAAGCAACTCATACAACTAAGAGCAAGTAGACCAACCATAATACTTTACGACTACCCTCGCTTTGTCCATGTGGATACGATAAAAGGGCCACCTCCCAATTTACGGCGTACCTCATTAATATTAAATTACATTATTCATGTGATCAGGTTAGCTTTGCAATATTTTTTTATTTATTAATTCACCACTTAGATTTATGTATACCCACTTATATTAGATTTGAGTATAAGTGCATATCTTTTCACCTTTATTATTATTATTCCTTTTTATTTAATCATTGTTTCATTATTTTACAGAAAGATTTAATCCGATTATTCTAAATAAATAAATAATATATTTGGTCCAAATGGTATATTTAAAAAGAATTTGATCTCTCTGCACATACGTTTATATAATAAAATATATTTATAAGTACATAATGTGGTTGACGTGACGGTCAATGTCGACACAGTAGAACAGGTGGATACGTTTACATATCTTGGCATGATTACCATAAGAAAAGGTTATAAATCTATTGTTTACAAAAAATTACATGAACCAATTCGAATGATATATCACGAAGAAAATATTTGTTGAAATTGAGAAACGAATCCAGAAACGCCTAGTTTTTGTAGTTTTCATGAGCAAGTTCCTAAAATCAAAACATCTGGGAAGAAACATTGAATTGCGTATCTACATTACTAAGAACGAACCAGTTATAACTTGTAAGTAATAATATTAATACTTGTATAGAATGTGTGGGACTGCACTAACCTTCCCACATACTGGAATAAATACATAAATAAATAAATAAAAATTACATACGGAGCGGAGTCATGGACAATCTGGCATGAAAATAAAATATTAAGAACAATACCCTGGGACCCAGGCCTGGTGTTGCGAAAGGCATATGGAGGCACAGGAGAAATGCAAGAAATCATTTGCTATCACAACAACCTTTCATAATCAACACCATCAGATCTAAACGTCTTGGATAGGATATGTACGCCGGGCAGGCAGCGACAGAGCCATTAAAATAGTCCATGAGTCTAAAACTACAGGAAAAAATTGCTGGGCAGACCCAAATAGCGCCTCATAACCAATATACTGGTAGATCTGGAGAAGCTAGGAGAGAAAGAGGGATGGGAGCAGAATGAAGTGGATTTGATTTCCAATATTTAGTGGAAGTGTATCATCCAGAAGGCTACAGCTCTACAAGAGTTGGCCATCAGTAACTATGTGGATTTGATGTGTCATATTTTGCAAAAATATACAGGGATGGATACAGAAGGTTGGGGTCTCGGTTTTCCTTCAAGGCGGTCACAAAACACTAACTTTAAATGTGCTTTAATAATAAATAGCCGCCTTTCTAAATAATTAATTAATAAATAGTGTCTCTACAATAAATGTAATAAATTATCTGCCTAATAATTTACTCGCCGCTTATCATGGACAGTCATCTATTACAGAGGAATTAAAATCAGTGAGCGTGTAACGTTAGCTGTACACCTCCAAATCCTCAGAAATTTTGGCTGTATCGATAGATTTAAGGACACCTTAGAAAAATTGGTCGTCCGAAGGAGGATGGAAGTAATCTCGAGGACCGACCTGGTAGAGCGTCGATATAGAAACTGGACTTTCTGGGACAGAAATAGGTGACATTATCCGCGCCATTGTGCAGCCGCAGTTCTGTGATCACGACTGCTCTTACAGAGAACAAAATGAAATATTTTTTAAAATTGGTTTTAAAGTATGATATTTATATTATCTCACTTTTAATGCGTTATTCGTGTAAGATATAACGCTAAAAAATAAAGAACTTTCACCCACAAGTGAACGCTATGCTTCTACGTAAAAGTGAAAAAAAAACTTTGATCTAATTCGAATTCTAAAGCTGTTTGAGTGGTCGGTTAACAAAAACCCCAATATTGAAACCTATGTTGCATTAAGTCAGTAGCTCTACTTTTACGCGGAAGTTGTAGAAGTAATTTAAAAAATACAGACGTGATTTTAAAAATACTTCAAAACATTTTTCCTGAATTCAGTTAGCCTATGGCTTATTTTGAGGTGACGAAATGTTTTGACCTGAAATAACTTAACAAAAGATTTCGTTAATAATAGCGAAGTACTTTTGTGGTGACATTATTAATATAATTAATTAGAATATTTTTGTTTTCATCACTTATTTATTGAAAAAAACAACATATTTCAGGGCCAATAATCCCTTAATCAGAATATAATGGATACAAAGAAGTTAAAAATCAAAAATTGAAGTAAAGACAATAGCAAAATAAAAATAAGTATATTTTAAATTTTTTTGTATACGTGGCTACTGTCCCCAAAACATGTTAGTATTTTCAAAAAATAAGTGGTAGAAAAGCATATTCTTATTAATTATATTAATAAAAAACATTATTCTATTAAAAACACTTATTATTAAGTTTTTTGTAGAAAATTTTTATATTTTATTTAGAGACGATTGAAACTTGAAAATTGTTTAAGCTGTGTTGAAGAAGTAGGTTATAAAGTATGAAAATAATTTTCGATAAGTCACAAGTTGATTGCATCAAATTGTATTTCGTTTGAGTTGTAGGTCCAAGGACTCTTGTTTTTTTAATAAGTGCATTGTCTTTGAACCTTGAATTGGCAAAACTTAAATCCGTCGGAAACAAACAAACAATGTTAAGTATTCGAAGAAGGACGATGTATTAATTAATACATTTTAACAACAAATAGCAGGAAATAATTCATCATGCTACTACGATTTCAACGATTAATTTTATTTACATTAACATATTATATACTTTGTCACGCAAACCGTTAACTTAGTCAGAATCATAAAGATTTTGAAATTAAGTGGGACATCATTCTAAAATAAGAGGAATGCTTATATCTATCCATATAAAGGTTAACTAAAATCGACGCAATTAAGACAAATTCCCAGCAATTGGGATTAAGATAAAATAAAATATTGATCTTTTTAAATTTTTGACTGAATAAAACTGTTTTGTTCTGGATTTAAATTATGTAATGAGAAAATAAAATAAAAAAAATAAAAAAAATTAAAAAGATTCTTTCAATTTTTTTATTCTATTATACTACTGGTCGGATTACATGTTATAACGTGTGATTATAGCCAATGAAATGGCAATCAAAACATTATGAGATTAATCATTTCCTAAACATTGAATCATTTAATTAACACATCACATTAGTCACATTGGCGGCCAATCATATCAGGTATGGTGATTTAAACTTTTATTTTTATTTAAAAAAATATCTCTATGGCTTCAGGATTACTGAGAGATTTGCATTGTACTTTGTGTCATGTTCACAATGATTCATGTATTATAATTACCGTCTGAGTTTGCCATAATAAGAGAACCATTAAAATACATCTGCTTGAGTCATTAATTAATTTTTAGAAAAATATCCTTTTTACGAAATATTAAGCAAGCGAAATTATAAAGACGGTTATAATAAATAAATTATCCCGTATTATTTCTCGTTTTTTGCGCAGCATATTTTTTAAATTGTACAGCGCAATGAACTGAATAAAAATATGCTATTGAAAATCTTTAAAATTAGCATACAAAGGAAGGCTGGCTTTGATAAACATATTAATTAATATAATTGCAGTAATTAATACAAATGCATCACGCAATAATATGAAAATAATTTATTAATTTAAAAGTCGTTTACAAAAATAATAATTATATACAATAATATAATTATCCCTTTAAAATTAAATATTAATCGAATTATTGCCCATATTTAATGTCGCCTTATTATTAAGGAGATTTCGGTTATTAATATTTTATTCATAACAAATTAGATGAACCATTTAGAAAGATATGCAGAATAAACCTGTACGGGATACGAACCTGAAACCGTTCTACTCGATTAATTTAATTTGTTTTAAATATCATTGAACTAATTCTTTTTTTAAATTTTGCTAGCTTTTTATTAATTCATTCGACTTGTATTAAAGCAAAATAATTTTTCATAATCGATATAAGTTACCATAATATTAGTTAAACTTTTTGCGAAAAATAAGTCAGAAATATTGAAAAAAAATGAAAACTTTGATATTGCATATCTCCATACCTATTGATATTAGGTTACGGTTGCTTGAACATTTTCGACTCATTATGAAGGCAAGAATGAATAAGAATATAGAGTTTTTGCTACTAACTATGAGACACCCTGTGTATAGATTTTGTAATGTATCATAAATATAAAATTGTACGAGCCTCCACTGCTTTGCTTTACAAAAAGTAACACAAATGTGTGAACAAAATTTACAACGCCGCAAGAAAGAAAGCATTTCATATTTGATTGCGTGTGAGTCAATCGATATCGTCTATGGAATCATTTCGCAGACTGGTTTGTTAGATAACCGGGGTCTAGGAGGTGAAAGTAACACCGAAAGATGGAATCCGCGGTCACAGGAGTTGTCTAGAGTCGTAGGGCCAAGTGTCAGGTCGAGTCGCCACAAGAATACCAACAAACGCCTGCCATTACTTAATGTCATCATGCAGAACTGCTTCCATTCGTATGCTAATGGAGGATGTTTCGTTTTACGCAAATCTGATGTAACTGGTGTTGTTAATTATTTCTTGTGACGACCCCGCTGCGGATGGTGTAATGCTGGAGCACCGGATTTGTATTCATACTCGCGGTGACATGGTCTTATTTCTTGAGTGTTTTCTTCAATCAACGCTTTGGTTGTTTCATTAGTTGCGTTATTTCTACTCATTTTCTTTTTCTTCTACTTCTTCATTTTACTCTTGTCAGCAGTTGTGGCGTGTTTATTCTTCAGGTAAGCTACTGACAGTAATATTATAATGATTTTCAAAGAAAGACAAATGCTTATGCTATGAAAATAGGATGATTTCGGTGGTCACTTAGTGAACTTGGCAAATGGCTGTTTTTTTTATAATTAAATGAATATATTCATTTAAGTAAATGTTATAAAATTTTGAAAAGTTTCACTACTTGAAAATCTGGTAATGAGTTGTTTTCTTTTATAATTATAAGTGCAAATATATTTATCAGTGAGTATTTACATTAATTTAATTCCAACTGTTGAATTTAAGTGTACAATATTTAAAAAGTTTTGTTGTGTGTTTTTGTAACAACTAGTCTTAGCGTACTTTCTCTGTAATAGTTATTCAAACGAGGAATTTTAAGATCAGCAGATCAGATCAAATCAATACAATCATGACACTGCGGCCTAGGAAGCGCCTCGGTAGTTTCAAGCAGATATCTTCGCAAATTTGCTCTTGCCTCGCCGAGAATATCCAGGTTCGTCTCCTTTCTGGCTTATGGAATGGCAAGTCACACGGTAAAGACTTTTCCACCCAAACATTATGTCTGGCCCGTTTCTCTTTGGATTTTGATAAACCTGACTCTCTCGAGTCACTCTTGAGTCTTCAGTCAGACTTGAGTCAGAGTCATTTTAAAGCTCATAAACTTTGATGTTGTAGTGACAAAGTCAAATTTTTAAATACATATTTTTATAATTGGCCCTCTTTAAAAGGCGTGTAAAAACTCGTACATACTTGATTTGGGCAATTTACAATTAAGTACACTTAATTTCATAAAAGCGACCCATAAAATTATCATACTTTATGTTTGGCTAAATCCACCTTCACATCCTTGGCAGCTTCGAGATAACTAATAAACTCCGACTTAATGTCGTTTAATGGAAAGACGTGAGCTGACATGTTGATATCGTGATATTTCTAACATATCTTAGATTGTTTATTGTGGTTCATTAAATAAAATTAATTACAACTTACCGTATTTTTTATAATAATCTTACACCATGTCCTGATTAATTTGTTCAATTCATCACCGGGTGCCGTCGTTTTGTTTTCAGTTGTCCTTTAGGGATCAATGCCGGCTTACCTGTTGCACGTTTCATCTTATCCGGCTGCTCGGGTGTTGTGTTAATGCCTAGGTGTCCATGACTCTCGTCTTGTTAATTAGTAATATAATTTTTGATGTATGTTTTTAATTGAGATTTTAGAGTTTTTGTATTTGTATTTTCATACATAATTTATTTAAAAAAAAAACTTTTGCACAAAACCACTAATTTATTGAGTTATCAACAGGTTTCGGGGCCAATGGTCGCAAAATTCATCATAAAAATTATTTTTTATATATAAATTTTAATTAAATATCTTTGTTAAAACTTTAAGTGGTTCATACAAAGTTATTTAATTAAATTTTATCATTATGTCCAACCACAAAGTTAACGCTATAAAAATCAAAAATATTATTTATTTACTCATATTAAATATGCTACTCCCGCAAAACATATTCCTCAGATCATTCAAGAATACTGTTGGTGTAAATTGTATTTAATATTCGATGTTAAAACATACCTCCATGATATGTCATCATTAGTGAAGTATCTCAATCACTAGACCATCAAGATCCTGTATGAAAGATATATAAAATAATTTAGGAATTTGCAAATTTGGTATACAGAGAACAAACCGATCAATTAACTGCACAAAGCAATAGTAATTAACAAGCAACATTTTAATACAAGAATCTATGCATCGCTTCCTGCTATTAATTTACAACCAAATCCAGTAAATTTAATAATAAAATTATATAGATATATTTTTTGTTTGAGTCTGACAAGTTCCCGAAAATTAAATTAAAACCTAATGAAATATCACATGACCCTGCAATGGGATCCGAAACGTCGCGTCTGCCAGAGAGGTCAGATATATATGACACAATATCCCAGAAAACTACACCCAGAAGCAAAATCTAATCGCAGTGTGATTCTGACATATATTTTTATTATACTTAATAGATGATCATAATTTTATTTTATTATTCATTATTTGTCGAAAAAAATTAAGGTATTAACTTTTTAATTTTAATTAAAAGTTAATTTAAATTTCACTACTATTATGTAGGTACACAAATAAAATATATATTTATTTATGCGCAAGGTGCTCTGAAATTTATAGAGCTTACCACAATGAAAGATTGGACGTTATCCGTTCGCATGGTGAATAATATATGGGATACGGGTGTTTTGTTTAAAATGTTCGGCTAAATAAAAACGTCGAACTGGAAATTTAACAAACGAGCGCAAAAAACATGCATCCATGAATACCAATATCTGAAGTGTGTGATTCATGCGTTTGAGTATTTAAAGAATATGTTTTCGAAAACCTTTTCTGAAGCAGAAATTGCATTTTGAGCAGGTAGGTACTGAACAGGGTGAAAGAACTATTGCCCTTGAATGAACTAGTTGTAGGTACCGCACGCGAAAACTGTTGACATAAGGAATGCATTTGTTCGAAAAATATCTGCTGATTCTAAAAGTGCCGCGTTGACGAACATATTTGATTATAACAATGTTGTTTAAAATATTTAATCTCTGCGTTCTATTAACTCTAGCACAAAACTGCAAAATTTTATTAATTTAAAAAATACCAAAGACCATTGACACAATAATTATGTTTTGCATTATTACCATGTAATCTTTTTACATCCAAGTCATAAAAATCGGTGAAATAATATTTTCATTGCACATATTTTAAAGATTTAAATACCTGATTAATTTTTCATGTACGTTAAAAACTATGATATAAACAGTGATAAAATATAATATAATTAAAGAAAAATTAGAAACAAATCAGTATTTTTAAATAAATAATCTTATATTTAAAAAAAATGATATGACTGAAAAGGAGAATATATTATTTTTAACAGCCACAGTTTATATTATTATACTATACGCGATTATACTTTAGGCGAATGTTAATAAAATCAAAAAACTAGTGAGATTTTTTCTTGTTCACGCGAGGAAAGAATAAAAGGTAGGTATATTAAAATTATTAAATTATATTAATATTAAAATATAATGAATATATTAAAAGTAAAATCGCATAAGGGATTGTAAGGATTCGAGAAAAAGCAACACACGCCTTTGATTTTCTTGATATACGTATCAAGAAAATCTACGGCTGTAAAAAATCACCTTTTTAGTCATTTTTTTATATTAACATATCTGTTTTTTTTTTTTAAATAATATAGTTTTTCACCAAAAAAATAAGCATAATTAAAAAATATTTTTGACCAGAAAATTATAATATAATAAGAATATCCAAATATCGATCAACTCCGGGATATAGAGTATCATAATAAATATTGTTTCCCAAAACGGTCACTGTACATTTGCAATGAGAAATTTAAAAATGACACGAGCCAATTGGAATGCCAAATATCTCTTAACATCGCTTTTGAATTCTCGCTTTTTGCCTTCAAAGATCAGTGCCTCCTTTATTCGAATAACCTTAGAAAGGTAAAGGTCGAGCGAAGGTATTTTAATGTTTATTTATTTTTAATATTAGGTTTGTAATTAAATTCAATACGTTTTTTAATGATAATAACATTTCAGAACAATTTGTTGATAATTTTCAATTTCGGTTTAATAAAATAAAACCGAAATTTTCAATAGCAAATACCTACATCTTTTATATATATTTTCTCGGTAACATAGCGATAGCGATACATTAACAAATGTATCGCTATCAATCATCAACTGTGATTTGCATACAATGAGTTGTATATTTAGTAGCTATCTAATTCAGTGTGTACACAGATAAAAATTGTTCCAATTTAACTAGATCACTTTACTTGATCATTATATACCTATGTGTTACTAGCTATAACCCATAAAATATTATATACATTTTGGCCGCCAGTTAAAGCTCTGAGAACAGTGCTATTTAGAGTTCCGTATCGTCTTGATAACGTTAGTGATGGACTTTATTAAATAGAGATCTATGCGTTTTTCGCTTCTTATACCTCATTACTATTTGAGGCATCTGGTAGCGTTAGTTACGGACATTTTTGCATACATTTTGATTAATGATTAATACAAATGACTAATGCGATAAAGTTAGTAATAAGTGTGCTTATTAGTTGTAATTTTCAATAAACTGAAATATTAAAAAATCTAAATATTTAAAAAAAATCTAATTCGGAGTAACTTATTAAAGAAATTATGACAATTTTTTTATTTTATTTAATAACAATTTTTAAATCATACTAACGGAATGAGATCAGCTATTGGATAGGAAATTGAATTGAATGGAGGAAGGAAGAATACAGACGAACATTCTAAATTATTATTATTGGGGATGAAGTAATAAAAATAAAATCAGTGAAAGTAATAACTTCTGAATATTAATAATTTTCTAAATCTATACCGGATACCTTACACCGATTAAATTTTTCTATGAATTCTTTAACAAAATGATATTTAATGCTATAAGTTTTATGCCATATTTTCCTGTTAAAATACTCTCAATACGTAGGTAAAATACCCAAACGTAATACTTATTCAACACCAGCTGCCATGTCGATAATATACAATGCGACAAAATATTTACAAATGAAATCGCATAACCATCGGGACCATAAATCTTTATTTTGGTTTTCTTCTCAAAGATTTAAACACGTAAGCTGTCAACTCAAAATTATTGCTCTATCATTCCACTTATTTAAATAACAAAAGAACTTTCACACTAACAATTTGAACGGCATTATTAACGAAAGTGACACACCCACTCAAAATTTAAATCCTCCGCTTTACGTAACCACCGTGAAACTTATTTTAAGACAGTATTAAACGCGATCAACCGTGTTTCAAATAATTTGCTGTTTTTTTTTTTGATACACCATGTATTTTCATATTCCCCCAAGTATCCTAGAAATAAATTGCAGAAAATTCCATATGATAGTGCGAGATGAGATCATGGTTGCATGTTGTATTTGTTAGCTGTCGGATAATTTTTTAATATGATATTTTTTTTATCGCAAAAATATTTCGCTGTTATTACGGACGAATGATTTTTTAATATTGTTGCAAAAATTCACTCAATATATTTGCTTATTTTTGTAATGACTATCGACGTGATTACTGTACCTAGTACCTACGCTTTAAAAACTAATTTAAGTGTACCTATATGAATACTAGAACAAGTGAATGAAAATGATAATGATGAACATTTGCGATTATCAACAACACTCCTACTACTATCCCATCATTAGAATATTTATTTTTTACTCATCCTTTTTTTGATTATTCAAGTTTAATTCAATTTGTATACAACGGAATATGTGTAAGTAGTGTGTTTTGATTGCTTTTATTGCGCAACCTTTACAATACTGTATAGGTACTAGAAAAGGTTATTTGAAAATAATTTATTTTAATCTATTATTGTGTGGCGTCTAAGTGGGGTATATAATATACCCCACTTAGACGCCACACAAGAACTATCTAAAAGGGTTATTGGCGCTCTGTTCATAATCTGTAAGTAAAAAATAAAATAATTATTGATTTAATAAACATACTTGTATAGATGATATAAATTGATATTTTTATGCATAAAATAAATACATTATTATGAACTAACTGTTATGTTGAAACACTTATTTAGAATTTAGATCGAAAATGAAATACTTCTAGCAAAATTTTTAGTGAAAAATGCAATATCATGCTCTGTGATTTGCACGCCCTGATTAACTTGATATCATTTTGAATACCTTAATTAGTTATTAATCAAAACACATCATATTTCGTTGCTTCGTGTTCGTTATAGTACCATTTATTAATACACCTACCTTTAAATGGAAATTCTTTCCAACTCAATCAATTGTAACGAATACAACTATCATCACCTGTAATAACTTAACAATTGATATTTAGTTTAATTACTCTCTGTTTTATCGATCACTGTTTTACTTTCACTAAACGAACAATTGGGTAACGTTAAAAAAATCAAATAATATTTTAATGTCGACTAATTTCCCATCCATCTGGTAAATAAAGCTTTCTTTGCCTCGGAATATAAAATTATTATCATTATTGGATACTTAGAAAAAGCGCATAAAGTGGTTCAGTGGTAGAGTGCTCGGCCCAAATCGAATTTACAAAAATCAAACGAAAAAATTATTGAGTAGTTAACGCCAATTTATTATTTAATTTAAAACTATGTAGGTAAATACTCGTACTCATTCAATACAAGTGTAGGTAACCGGTAAACCTTAGGCGTGGCTAATTTGATAATAGATTTTGGACACGTTTCACGATTTTCGCGAATGTCCTCGACATTTTGGCAACCTTCTTATCTCGTCAAGCATGCGTTCCATATACCTCGATCTGCAGTACGTCACATTTACCTATCCGGTTGGGTTTAGCGTCTGCTGTTGCGTTAGCGTTCGGTCCACTCGCGGCGTTCATTTGCCGGTGTCCTTAACAAAGGATTGTTAAGGCACTGCAGTTTCTATTACCAACTTAACAATTATTTTCATTCCTTCAGGTCTCTTGCAAAACCTTGGTTCAATCCAGTTTGGAGTGTGCATTATATACATATGTATGTTTTATTGAAATATTTATCGGGTGAGGAAACAATATAACCATGCGAGCACGCGCGATTCTCCAATTCAGCAAAAAAAAAAACTGAATATTTACTGCATTTTTAATCAATTTCGCGTTGACTTAATAACTAGAAATGATAACCTTATCATTATGATAAGATATAAAATAATTCTAAATTGTTATTATAACGTGATGTTTAAAAATAAGATAAAAAAAACACATGTACCTACCAGTCGCACAGTCGTGGTAAAAATTATAAAAGTGATGATATATCTCAATGCGTTCGTGCGTAATCAAAAAATGATAGATTATTTTTAAATATGATTAGCAAAAAAAAATTAGCCAGTAGCTTGTTGGTCTTGTGGTTACGACTCTCGCCTCGTGATCCAAAGGTCGCGGGTTCGAACCTCACTCCAGACCAGCAAGTCAGTGCTATTTTCATAGCACAAGCATTTAGGTTAGTTTGAAAATAGTAAGAATATTGATATGACATGTATTCCGTGTCTATTTTTTTTTAAAAAAAAAAAAAAAAATTTACTAAACAAGTATGTGCTCTAGCAATGTTTTGAAAGGAGAGTGTATTAATATATTGTGTTAATAATTTCAATCATATGTAGATTGGTAATAAATGTTTAGCCACGAAAATATAATCAAACATAATAATTTCGCTGTCTGTCCATCTGTAACGTCCGTAATTTGCTCGAATTCACATTGAAAAAACGCAATTAAACGGCCGGATATGGGGCCTTGAACCCCGGGCCAGCAAACTCGGCACACCGGCCGCAACTTGCTATTGCTACTGCGAGCCTGCGTGACTGGTAAAAAATACGGTGCATACAGGACTAAGAGCAAAGAAGCGAACCATTTCATGTTCCGCCCAGCACAATCGCCAGTGCTTAAAATAGTACCTGCTCATGGGTGTCGGCTATAAATAAGTAAATACTTATTCTTTAGGAACCGGCATGTTAAAGTATCGTTATTTTTGACGGGTGACAGCTAGTTCATATATAATTTTCTCACGTCGATTCGTCAATCCGTCAACATAAAATACAGAAGTTCTCGTGTAAATTATATTACGCGAAAGTGCGCGTAAAAGACCCAGTAACATTAAAAACATATTCTGTGTCCTGAATAATAGTAATAAAAAAATAAAAATTGATAATTTCTTTGGGGCCATTTTCGTATAAAATCACTTTACCCTAACATTGTTTAGTCCTACACTAATATTTTATTTAATGGAAAAGATTTTACAAAAAGGTGCGTTTTAAGCTTTTTTAAAGACTGTTTCTGATGCACTGTTCTGTATTACGGAGGGAAGAGAGTTCCACGCCATTGGGCCTGCCACCGCAAATGCCCGTTCACTTAACTTAGTCTTCTGGTAGTGGATAGTCGGTTCTACAACCCTTCCTGCAGCTGAAGTAGTGGCTGACCTCAGAGTTTGGCATATACTATTTAAGTCGTCTGGGATGCGGAGCTCCTGAGATACAGAGGCGCCATATTATGTGTCGCCTTGTACATTAACCATCACAACTTAAGCTCGACTCTTTGAGGAAAACGAAGCCAATGTAGACACTAAAAAGGGATGTTATATGCGAGAATTTTGATGCTCCACATACTATTCTTGCTGCCGCATTAAGAATGGACTGTAGTCTATCCAGCTGGAATTTTGGAAGTCCAGCATTAATGCTATTACAGTAGTCCACACGTGACACCACAAATGGATTTATGAGTAAACGGGCGGCTTCAGGGGGAAGTTATCTCCGAATAATTTTAATCTGTCTCAGTTGATAAAAGCATGCACTGAAGCCCTTTAATATAATATGAGATTACAACCGAGAAATCCGACGCTTTCTTAAAAATAGGGAAAATAATACATTTTTTCTTTCATCTATTTTTCGTAATTTGTATGTACCTATTTTGTAGGCTTCCATCCATTTTGACGCCTCTTGTTAGCATAAACTGGTATCCACTGTGTGTTGCGTGGAATGAGGAATTCTGCACGCATTTGTTTAGTTATTATTCATTATTGCGATTGCTTTGCACCGGCTACTCGCTGGTCGGGAGCGACTTTATTTGTTCCACAGTTCAGTTCTAAATTTTCTTGCCATAAAAACCAAAATATTGCGTCATCGAGTCTACCAGGTGGAGTTGGGGATTTGCGATATCACGATGAGTCTATGTAGGTATACTACCACCAGTGATGCAATGAAATATTCAACCTAACTCTGCTGGTGTGTCATACCTGGGTATACTCTTGAGCTCCAGAATTGGCATGGCGGAGTACGTATTTATACTTGTGTACGGCCGTTTGGCATCTGTTGCTCTGGGGCCGGTTGTTTTCTAAAGTTCATAAATATTGATGTGTGCGTACGAGCATCGGCTACGATCGCGTTTTTTTGACAGTTCAACCATTGGTGACCATCCAAAATGGCGTATCATCTCTTACACGGGTGGCAAAGGTTTGCCATCACTGCTCTAGACACTGTGTATTGTTATAAACATTAGTGGCTTTTGTAATTAGCCTTGTTTAAAGAGCTAGTTAGTGAAACTATTTTGGTACAAATAGATTTGAATTGGACAAAATCCGAATTAAATTAACACACATGTTTCTCTTTTTTTTTATTTCAACTGTAACATTTAACAACTTTGGGGCTAATTTTTTCCATCTTTTTCAGAAAACGTAGCTGTTGATAGCATTAATTTCCGTTGAAATACAAATGAAATTAATATTTAACCTTTTGGCTCGGAAAAACTTTAGGAACTTTCTGAAAAAATATTTTTAAAACTAAAATATTTCAATCTTTACATTTCCAACGATTCAGTTTATGTTTTATCATTACAACCTATTGTGGAAGTTCAAAAAAATTGAAAAATGATTAAGTGACATTCTAAAGTATATCAGATCACGTAAAAGTCAGGATATCAAGATACCCACAAAAAAGGTTCTGTTAATTTACACAAAATGTGGTCCAATGATATGTTTTTAACTAATCATACATTTATCAAGAATTATCCAAGAAAAGCATAGATAATAAAATATGTATAGAGGTAAACTAGTTCTTTAGAAGAGGAAAACGGATCACAGTGGAAGAATATCCCCTCTCACGTATATATTAGATATACTTCAACTGCAGTTAAAGTGTTTACTTTTTAAATTTAAGTTGCATAATTAAATACTCATTTAAGTTGCACAATTATGCGTTTAATTATGCAATTAAGATGCATAAGTAAATACCCTACTAAACAAAACATATTTTTTACAATATACCTATACGTATTTTAAACCGAGCTTCTTAAGTAGAAATGTCTTTTTGTAATAAAGCGCAACATATTTACTAAGATATTATACTTTGTAAAAGATTTAAGTTTGACCGTTTCTTAAATGTTTCAACATTTACAAGCTCGTAGTATTATTTTAAAATAAGGCGAATATTAGCACTGAACGTGCTGGCAATTTGTGGACGAGGAATATAAGTCAGTTAGTCAGTCCATATTTATTTATTTTAGTGGTCTGTGAAGATTAGGAAAAATATATTAATTAAGAATTATCGCGTACGCCCTCTATTCCTGTTGCCTTCAACACGCCCTCCATATATTTTCTTAACCATTCTTTCGTCGCTCATATGTTCTACATGACCAAACTATCTCAGCCCTCCTTTCTTTATTCTATCTGCCACACTGCAGCCGGCATTACATTACTTTCTAATTTGTTCATTCCTCAATCTATCGACCAAAGATTTTCCACACAAGCACCTAAGGCCTATAACGCACTAGCGGCTAGCCGTGGTGCGGGCTCTCGTTGCGGTAAGCCGCAGTACATACGGTTAGCCGCAACGGGGCGAACCAGTGTGACTCGCCGCAATCCCAAGACGACCGAAGCGGCTGACGGCTGGCCGCGAGTCAGTGCGTTGTATATCGTTGTATATTGGTATATCGTTATGTATGCGGTTTCATGTAAAAATTCAAATACGGCATACCGCAATGGGAGGCCGCACCACGGCTAGCCGCTAGTGCGTTATAGGCCTAAGTGACCGCATTTCCACCACATTCAGTCTACTCTCATTCCTTTTTTGCCAATTATTAAGATACTACAAGTACTATAGAATGGCCTTGTTAAAAGCCTTAATAACCGTAGAGCATGCATGAGAAGATGTATGAATCTATAGCCAAAGCAAAAGTGGTGTGCCAAGATAGAAGAAAATAGCGTAATGGCATTATGGTAAGTTAGTTAGTTATTTAGTTAAAAATTATCTCAGCTATGAAACCAGGAAAAATTATATGCATATATATAATTTTTTTAAATTTATTTCACACATTTTATAAATTATAACGTTATCAACAATATATAAAAAATTCTAATCAATTAGAATCTAAAATGTAGATACGACATTTGAGTATGGGCTATCCTACATTACGATATAGTTTCTATCGTATTTATCATTTTATCATAGGTAGGTTACTTAGAGCTTACTGTTTTAATTTTACATAACTTTTTTTGTATTTAAAAATAGAAATACGAACACTAAATACGTGTTACATCAATATTTTTACTATTTTCAAACAAAGCTAAACGCTTGTGCTATGAAAATAGAACTAACTTGCTGGTCTGGAGTGAGATTCGAACCCGCGACCTTTGGATCACAAGGCGAGAGTCCTAACCACAAGACCAACGAGCTACCCAAGTAAATACATAACAGTATTTAATTGTTCATTTTACTACACATAAACCAATTTCATCATAAGAATGTTAAAAAATACTAATCAATTCGAAAAAAATAGCTTTTTAAAAATGGTACCTACTCCATGGAGCACTCGTTAAAAAGTAAAAGTTTGTCCATAGAAACTAATGCCTTTGAAAACTTATTGAAGAGAACTAATAAAGAAATGATTTAATGTGTTCCGTAACACAAAAGTGGCGTAAAATAAGAATTTATGACCAATAATAATGATTACTGGCGGATTTTAATAACCCCGCGGAGGTAATTGACGGTTAAGTGCAATGTTCTACTGGGCGCCCAAGGTTGACAGCTGTTGTTTTCCTACTTGCCGGGTAGCGCAAATGCTAATTGCAGCTTATTCACGAACGGCTTTATTGTCTCGTTTTTATTGTGCCGATCACATTCCAAGCTCCGTCGTGAGACAAACCCATAAAAAACGACGCTTGGAATATGACACCAAATATCGAGTGCCTTAGCCGTACGAATAATGTGATTTGTATCGAGAAACGTTGAAATATATTTGTTTGTAGACCGTTGTTTGAGGAAGTAGTTATAATTTATGTAAGAATGTGTTGTACCTATATTTGATTTTTTAGGTGAGGTAAATTATTGTTATAATCATATCCTTCTGTGGGCAATGTGCTATATTCAGATAGCAAATCGGCCGTCTCATACAAATAAAAACGCAGCAATTTTTTAAATAATGTCGTTGAGTCTTTATGTATTGTCATTTTCATCTTGAATACAAAAATATGGGGGCAATTATTGAAAATTCATTTTAGGGATGATGTTCTAAATCAAATACAATGCGGTTTAAATAATTGAAAGTGGTGGCTGATGATAGTTAAACCGTTATTTTAACTGGTAATTTTCGGTACAGTTAATTGGAATTTGTATCTGATTGTATCGAAGATTGATAAATATGTCATGATTGTTACGATGGTTGCTCGTCGAACTGTGAAAAATCAGTTGCCAATTATCGACGCAATTAGATACCAGATAAATTATAAAACGCTCAAATAACTTAACTATTTTCTTCTTCAAATATACTTAACTATTAATAAAAAAATGTATAGTCTCTAGAAAATAAATCGAAATGAATCGTGCATCTGATAACATGAAAATATCTTCACATTACTCACAAGTCAATGTGTCTTAAATATAATTTTTAATTTCGATTTACTTAAAATAATAACCCATGTAAATAAAAATAAAAAAAGTTATCGGTTATTACCTAGATAGCCAATACATTTGTTAATTGATCACCGTTTTGTTATTCATTTCTTTCTAATCGTTACCGGTGTCATCGTGGCGGTGCCGGTTACTTTTCCCGCGGTGTAGTACCTCACTTCATTGTTCACAAAAGTCATTGACTTTCATTTAAATGATTCTGCAAACAAATTTCGTATATAAAACCCACTTATTATTCGAGTCATAATTATTTTATTTTTTAAATATAAAAATTATAATTTAATTATTTAAACGTAGGTAAATCGATCATTAAAATTTATGAATTATTTTTTTAGACGAGTTTTAGTAACAGAATAACAATATTTTCGAAATTATGTTGATAAATAATGGATTACACTCCATTTATAGGTAAATACAAATTCCATGATACACGGGTATCTACGTAGTAGTGACAGGCAAAGCCGTTATTTTAACTGTGATTATGTAACAGTTATTTGAGGTTTGTATCTGATTGTATCTATGATTGGTAACTTATTTTTTGCTGTTGGACAGGCAACCATCGGTCCACTAGACCAGTTAAATCTGACTAATCATCGTTACAATCGAATACCAATCAATTCAACGGTTTATAAAGGATAAAGGATACTCTTCAGATAGATCGGCACATCATTGCAAACAATGACAAAGTCATGTCTTGAGACATGCAGGTGTATTTTTACAAATTAAAAAAAAAACGTAATCTGCTTTGAGTCAGGAATTCGCTTAGTAGAGCAGACATGCATACATGCCAGATATATTTTAAAAATAGAATAATAGAATAAAATAGAAAAATAGAAAAATAGAAAAAAATAGAAAAAATAGAAAAAGAACTGACGAACTCGAAAAAAAATTATAATTGTGTGCTATAACGCCACTCTGGGACAGGCCTAGCCTAGTAGAGTGGCATAATCCACAAATTAAACAAAACAAAAAAATGTGTAAATTATCTTATGTTTTATCTTATGTTCTATTGTTAAATTAGTATTAAGTATCTTATTTGTAAACAAGGATTTTTAAATAAATAAAAAAAAAAAAAAAAAATAGAACTGCCTTCATGGAATACGAGTCACATCAGTAATCTTATTACTTTTAAATAAAACCCTTGCTATGAAAATATGATATATTTGGTGGTCTCTAGGAAAAACTCTCGAACCTGTAATTACTTGACCACTAGGTAAATAAATGTCTTACCGCTATACGAAAAAAGTTGGTCAATTGTTATTTTACTAGCACACTTCTAGTGACTAACGCCACTTGAACGATAAAAATAAATATTTCAGGACTGTTGATTGGCGCTACCTAAATTAAATTTTTCTTATTTTACAACTTTTAATTATAATATAAAAAATATAAATATTTAGACCTATAAAACATCTTGCTAGATGCCTGTCTGGTGTATACATAAATACAGTCAAACACATTTTTATTCATTTTTTAACACCCAATTAATAATGTCTCAAAAAGTTTTTCTTATATCAACTTATTTAAATACCAAAAAAATTGTAACAGAATATAAAAATTGTATACAAGAATTAAAAAGGCTTCATAAAAAAGCTACTTGGTGTCTCAGTCAAAACAAATTTTCATATATACAATGACACAACATTAAGCGTAATCCACTTTTTTTGCCTTCTCCGAATTTAGAGTGAGCGTAATAGAACCAGGTAATGATAATAGTATTAACTTGGTAATCTTCTGGAAAGAGAATCAATCCTTCGATCACTAGTTCATCACTAGTTCACAATTTTAATACTTGGATACGAAAATTCGTATCGTTGAAAGTTTGCAAGTAGAGAACTTATTTTATTTCAGGTCAAAAAGTATATTTTTATCTTGAAGAATCGGTATTATGTAACATTTCTTTTACAATTTATTTAATTATTAATTTATCATAAAATTATTATGTATTGTGCTTTAGAAAAATAAATTGAGGGCAAAATAATTTTTTTAGACTCGATATTAGAAAGGAAAAACTATGAGCATTTCTTTGATATATTTAGAAAGCCTGCGTATACTGATACAAATATCCACGCCAAGTCAGTGCACCCGTGTTCATATAAACTAGCTTCATAAAAACTTCTTAATCTGAAACTCATACCTAAATTGTATTTATTGATTTTCAACTCTTTATTTTGTTCAGAATATTATTAACAATTTATTCTATCATTAAGACATTATTTATTATTAATATATCATAAAAAGTGTATTGTATAATTATATCATGTTCAAAATATTTATACTTTATGTTTATGTTAATTTATATAGCGCCGTTTTTGCGTAAGAGACGCTTCAAGAGCGCTTTACAGGTGCGACATCCTGAAAAAATGAGTTTTTAGGCTCTTCTTAAAGAGTTCCTGGTTCTCCATAGATCGCAATACTGGAGGCAGCTGATTCCACATAGCTGGGCCCGCAAAACTGAAAGCACGTTCTGCAAACTTGGTGGCTCCAGGTCTCCTTGCTACTACTAGCCTGCAGAGTGCCTCCGATGTAGTTGACCGCAGTGCGAGTCTTCCAGTGATATTGTTTGGGATACAGAGGTCGATCAAATATTGTGGTGCTTTTCTTTGAAGACTTTTGTACACCATGAGAGAGAGTTTGAAATTTATCCGCTCCGGCAGGCGAAGTCAATGTAGCTGTTTCAGCATTGAGGATATCCGCGAGAATTACGATGCCTTAAATATAAGCCTCGCCGCAACATTCATCACTGACTGAAGTCTGTCGAGCTGAGTCGTAGGCTGTTCTGCATATATTGAGTTACAATAGTCCAGCTGCGAGATGACATACGCACTAATCAGTGACTTTGCTGCGTCTGGGGGAAGGCATTTTCTTACAGATTTGATCTAACTTAAACCGTAGAAACCTGCGCTGACAGCTTTGTTAATCTGATTTCTAAGGTTTAGATCTTTCTCTATGTTGATTCACAGGAGCTTTACTTGTGACGATGGTTTTATTATGATTTTGTACTGTAATTTTACCCAAGAACCATGTATTAGGGTCAAAAAGGACCTGTTAACGTTCTGTTTGTTAAAAAATAAAATAAATAAAAATAATATTCTAATGTCATCTTGAAGTTTTACCAGTAAAAGTGTGATCCATTAGAGAAGCAAATTTAATATGTTAATAAGTATAGTGGTACAAGCTGGTACCATTCCCGATATAATGACATGTACATAAGAACGAGTTCTAGAAAGTTTGTTGGTAGATTGTATGCTCGTAAAACAAATCACAAGTTTCAAGAAGTACTGTTTAATTTGTATTTTTTGTCGCACTTTCCACAACACATGAATGTCGTCAAAAATGAACGATTTTTCCATCTGAATTAACACCTCGGTGCTAGGAAAACAAAAATAATCGTTTTCGTTAATGTTATAAGACTGTAAGAGTGTAGGTAGGTACTTTATGCTAAAACGCAAACGTGATATTTTTAAATTATAATAATCTGAAAAATGACTCATTTTAATTTTTTTAAATAATATAAGCCGTTGAATATAATAAACTCTTTTGCTTTTATTAATATTATAAAATGATGTAATATTTATGAGAATATTAGTGTTAAGAGTTACGATGGGTCCAAAAATGAAAGGATGCGTTTCAGACAGATCGGAATATCTCGAATCCAGTCAAACAGATAATTGAATTAATGATTAGATTATTAAACAAAACTTTTTCTTGAAGTAGTTATTTAAACCAGTTACACAATAACTGTTGAAAATTTGAAATTTGTATCTGATTTTATTGATGATTTTTAGTATAGATTTTTCGTAATTTGATGAGCTATTGTCATACTAGATAACAGTAAATATTATGACAGTTACCTATCATCTTACTACCAGATCCAGTCAAATAGATATTTAAATTAATTATTAGATTATTAAACAATACTTTATCTTGAAGTAGTTATTTAAACCAGTTACACAATAACTGTTGAAACTTTGAAATTTGTATCTGATTGTATTGATGATTTGTAATAGATTTTTCGTAATTTGATGAGCTATTCTCATACTAGATAACATTAAATAATATGACAGTTATCTATCATCTTACTACCAGATACAAATCTCAAATAACACTATCAAGAAAAAACAGTTAAAATATCGGTTTGTCCATCACTATCCTATCAATAAAGGGCTGTTCATCAAATAAATTAATAATTTTTACTTAATAGATTAGTGTTTTTCAATACGTTAAAAATCATTAAAACTAATTAACGAGAGGGTGGAGCACCATACACTTTTGTCCTGACACACAACTCTAGCCTCACCCGCATTCATACATCTTCGCATACAAGCTAGATAATTTTTAAGACTCCGGGCACGACCATTTTCTTGTATTTTGTTAACCTGGTCATGCCAAGTCTTTCGCAGCCGCCCTTTCATTCTGGCGCCACCAACACTTCTGCCATATATCGTTCTTACCATTATTTCCTCATGTATTTGCTCAAAATGCTCAAATCACATTTGAGAGATTTTTTAAATTCTTTTGACTATGCTAAAATTAGCTAAGATCATTACCTAATTGGTTCATTCTCTTAACTCTACCTTAAATGTATTTTCCACACATATGCCTAAATAAATAATATAATTTTATATCTTCTGATATTTCATTAATTCGTAGATTCGTTGACAGCTTAGATTTGTAAATATTTAAATTTTAGCTTATACGTTAAAAGCATTAAATTATAGAAAATATTCGTATAAAATAGCAGAATCATAATACATTGTAACACTTCACTTTCCACGCTTGTTGTGTAAATTTATTTATTTATACATCTCATCAGTATTTTCCTATTGTAAGATCTTCAATGAAAATGATTCTTCCAATTCAATTATTGTGCTAGGTTCACATAATTGTCCATTTATCCCTTTCTACATCATTGATCAATTTAAGGTTGTTTTATAACGTGTGGTCAGATGCAGTTGGATAACTTTCTCTAGGGGCACTTTCATCTCCAAGTATGGAAGTGCTATCTTTTATAAAAGATAATCAAGTAGAGAAATGAGGGAACCTCGCAAAAGGCGGGAGATTCTCAGCGAAAACTATTATATTATATTTTATTGTACTCAAATAATTGTACTTAAATAAAACGTTTTGGAAATCGGAGTTACGGTGTTTAAGACGTATGATTTGGAATTATTGTATGAAAAAATAGAATATCTAGTGATAATTTCAGCTCTCATACGTAATGTCAGCTAAAATGAATAACATATTATTAATTAAGGATCAATTATAGAAGTCTCTTTGAGACTATAATTTATATATGAGAAAAGTGGATGGAAGACTCTTACGCGATGGCTCAGGGTTTACAACCTGTAAGAGCTGACCTAAGTGATCACTCTTCGTAATGTAACCTTCACCAATTCCATCGGATGTGGATGTCCTTACGATGGAATCGGTGAACGTTTCTTTGTATAGAATGATCACTTAAGCCAGCTAATACGGGTTGTAAGCCCTGAGCCATCGTATAAGGGAATTCCATCCACTTTTCTTACATATAAATTAGCTTCGTCTCTGTGAGACTTCTATAATGTATCCTTAAGTAATTAATCATCCCTCTGGGGACAAAATCCAGTAAATGTGTTCTTAGAAACATCTTTCATATAAAACATTGTTTGAATAACATATTTTTAACAAAAATTTTATGTAAGCCTCGGAAGAAGTGCATTAATTGTTATTTTTTTTAATATTAATTATTCCAGAGAGGGTTGCCATAGTACATCAAGATGTGGTGCGTACATTTAAACTATTTCGATACTGAGAAAAGGTAAAGTTATGTTGAAGTATACGAAACGGAAGATACTACGGCTAGTCAACAAAGGCATCTCTCACTGGCCCACTTTCAAAAGATCACACTCACCGGTTTCACCGCGTAGAAAGAGTTCAGAGATTTATGGTTGGCCCTAATCCGTTCATTCAAAGATATGTGACCAAGTGTCATTGAAATATGCTCAGTCGGATGCTCTATATTTATATAATTAACAAAAATATACTATACTTTGTATAAACCACTAATTTATGAAATACACATGTTTCGAGGCCAATGGGCCCTCTATCAGCATACAACGAATACTAAAAATTAAAAATCGAGAAAAATAGACTATAAAAAATAAAATTTATAAGAGAAGAATAATTAATTTGTATATACTGATTAGATATTCATCTCCCATGTAGTCATTTTTAAAATTTAGAATTTGATAATTTATAAATACGATTTCTCTCCGATCCTTTTTAATATCAACAATAGGTGGGTAAAGTCAAGATTATAAAATTTATTTTTATACTTTTTATTTAATATATTATCTATTTATTTGGAAAAACATGTTGGTATTTCAACAAATTAGTGGTTTATAGAAAGTATATTGTTAATTATATTAATAATGTCACCAAAAAGTCATTTTTCATTTATTGAAGAAGTTAATCTATATTAGATTTCTTTTCCTATAAACTTCTGTAATTTATCTTATTGATAAATATTCAATGGTGATTACATTTTCAGTATTCATAATCATCTATATCACGTATAATACATAATTACCACAAAAAAATCGTTGTCACGCTGAATACCGTTATATGTCACAATAGCACTATCTATCAGGGTCAGAAAAAACAAATATTTGAGGTAAGAGTGGTGTGCTAAGACCGAAGAGTTTGATATTATATTATCTTTTACTACCATTGCAGAGAAACAGTGAAGGTTGTGAAAATATATATAAAATTTTAAACATATTTAATTTGAATAACAAATTGAATAAACAAACGGGCATATTTTTATTTTTTTGTAAATTAAGTTTGAGATGCACTCCCACTCTGTATCGAGGCAATGAGAAGAAAGGCTATATGTTCATTGGAATAATTTAAAAGCGAACGGAGACAGTTGTTGATAAAATGAACTTTCTCTTAAATTGTAGAATAAGTGAGGCTCTTTTGATTAGATCTACGAGCAGGTTCCATCATTGCTCAAAGTTTAATAAATTGCAGTGTTGCAGCATCACAGGAACCAGTGTAACTGGACATAGTTTATAGTTTATCGAGAAGATAAACTGCAAAAACGAAGTAGCTAGTGATACATGAGCTTTCTAACGATGTTATCCACATATGTATTGGAAAATTATCTTGCATCATAAATGCGGTACCATTGACAAATCAGTTTTTCACAAAAATTCGCCCTAGAATTGCGTCGAACTTTGTATTTTCTCCTTATTTGTATTTTTTAAATGCTTACTAAATTTTAAACGTACTACTACGTAAAACTAAATAACGTACCTACGAATTGGTCATTTTAAGTTTTTCTAATATTCCGCATATACTTAACAAATTTAAAGTATTTTGTTTACATAAATAATATTATATTATAAATGTCCTCAGGTTTAATTAATAATTTCGTTGTCTGTCCGTGCGACCGTCTTTCTGTCTGTCTGTCTAACGATGTTACGGGGACAGGCAAGACAAGAAAAGACGTTAAAGGTTAACGTCGTAGTTCGAATTCACGACTGAAAATCGTAATTAAACGGCCGGAGATGGTGCTTGAACCTGGGCCACCAAACCCGAACCGGCCGTTCAACGCATGTTACTACGGCCGCCTCTCCGAGGGACGCCAAAAATATGCTATAAACGCATACTAGAGCTTAGCAAAGACGCCAAATAATGTTACGTCATTTTTTACGGGTTGCAGCTAGTACTAGTACAATTATATTGCTGTATTTTAATCTGCATTCATAAAATTGAGTCAAGATTAATTTTCGAAGTTTTTTTTTCGTTCATGTATACTTACTTCTTGATGATGTATCTAAATATATATATATGTACATGAGTAGTCCATAACATAAAGAGTTCGCCTCTTCAGTTTGGGATCTTAATTTCAAGACCCCCGAGGTCAAGCTAGGTCGATTATGGTAATTAATTATGGCATTCCGGCCATTATAAATTAATATTAAACGCTGCCTATGAATGTTTGAGATTGATTTTCCTTGTAGGCATGATTATACAATTTCGATAACATATATTATACTACGCTGTGAATACCAGGTGTTCTATAGTTTAAGCGTTAGCTAACTGAATCAAGGGTCATAGTTTCGACTTGTGACGGGTGCAAATAAAAACGATTTATTGTAGTATAAATACGCATTAAATCTTGCTTGAGTGAATAAATTGTTTTTGTTATTTGTTCATGTCATTATTATTTTAAACATATCTGCCTCAACAAAACAACTGTACGATCAAAACTTTAATACAACTATTCAACAGTCATGATTTTATTGTTAATACGTAATCCTTTGCAATCCATTTTACTCGTAGTAGAGATAGCTACAATATAAAACGGGAACCGTTTTTGGTGACACGCGGCAAAGTTAGAATTTTGTTTGTTAATCGTATTCTAAGTTGAGAAGTATTCAAATAGAATAATAAATAAAACAATATCAAAAATGAAGTGTCTTTTTGAGTAATCCTCTTTCTGCCTCACAGATCTTTAATCTTCTAATGCGGGAATATGACATGGATATATCTCTAATATATTATATAGATATATATATATACCATTTCATATTCCCCCGCATATATTATTAAGGGGCCTTACATATGAAATTGGCGTTTAGTATGGGAGGAACATAAAGCCGATTTTTTTTTATTATAATATATTTATTTAATCAAAGTATGTACCATTGCTATCTCTGCACTTTTGCCATCTCATAGGTAGTTCATCGATCCCTTTACTAAAAAAACCATTCGGAAGGGAATCAATAAAATCTTTGAAGGCGGTTTGGACTGCCCCATCGGAGTTTAATTTTTTCCTTTGCAAGAAGTTATCCAAATTTCGAAAAAAATGGTAATCTGTTGGGGCAAGGTCCGGAGAGTACGGTGGATGTCTTAGACATTCCAATTGAAGCGCCTCTAATTTGGTAGCCGTCTGTTGTGCAGTGTGTGGTCTAGCGTTGTCATGAAGCAGCAGTGGCCTAGAGCGATTAACCAGCCTCGGTTGTTTAGCAGCTAGCTTTTCCATCATGGTTTGCAGTTGCTGACAATAGAAATCTGCCGTAATCGTCTGGCCAGATTTAAGAAAGCTGTAGTGAACGACACCAGCACTAGTCCACCAAACGCTCACAAGTAACTCGCGTTTGTTGATTTGCTTCACTCAAT
>JADDOH010005421.1:0-39113 GCA_016648135.1 Agrypnia vestita
TCTTTCCTTTCTCCGCGTACTATATTTCTATTAGGGTCGAATTCTCTTTCAATGGAACCTTCTTTGCGTATTTAAAGCTACTGTAAACCATCTGCCTGTCATTCAAATGAAAAGTGTACAACTAATATAAATATAAGATTTGAAAGCAAAAGGGACTGTATCTAATTTATTCAATTGACTGAAAAGGTTCGATTCTTCATAATCGATGGAATGCCTCAGTAATCTCATCATTATGTCTGCTAACCACTCAAGCTCCATCCTGTTATCAACACTTAAAAGGAACGCCCCTTCCCCCACTTTGTTATCCTCTTTGCTTCCCTTACAATGGTACACTCCCAGTGTTCACCACCTCGCAACTCTATACTACTTTCCCCAGCATATACCTCCCTTCCCCCAGAATATACTCCCACTAACACTCCCCACATCCCCTTCAAGCTATACAAACAAACTCAACCGAGTAAATATTAACTGTATATTTCTCCTATGAAATGCGAGCTACGATAAATCTGAAGTTCCAGAATTATGTTAACCTACGAATTAATGTACAACCTATTCATATAAACTTAACAACCAGCTTCCTAATATAAAGAGCAAACCCTTCCCCCAAACTATACACACTCTTCTATTTCTAACTCGTTTCGTCCTGTTTTAACCGAGTGAATAGTCAACCGCATATTCCTACTATGATTGCAAACCGCGACAAAATTAACTCTTGTACCCCATCTGAGCTATGAACTCTATTCATATGCGCAATACATGTCCTCCTCTATTCATATGCGCAATACATGTCCTCCTATGTAGAAACAGCCAATTGACCTCAATATTTCACGTATATTGTAATGACTGCCATAATTTATTGTTGGTGTAATATGATGATGAAGAAGAAGAAGAAGCCGCAAAAGTAGTGGATGACAACAGAAGAAGAAGAAAATGAATCCATTGAAAGGCATAAGATAAAGAAGAAAAGTCACAACCGAGTGTAGTAGTAGATAAAGACGAAGAAGAAGAAGTCGAAAGTTATAAAATCAGAAGAAGACGCGAATGTAGTAGTAAGTAAAGAACAAAAGAAGATGAAGAAAAGACGTAGAAAAAGAGTCTAAAATTATAAGATAAACAGAAGAAGACGACATGAATGTAGTTATAGGAAAAGAAGAAGAAGAAGAAGATGAAGAGAAGACGAAGAAAAACAGTTGATAAGTATAAGATAAACGGAAGAAGACGAAATGAATGTAGTTATAGGAAAAAAGAAGAAGAAGAAAGTGGAGAAGCGAATAGTAAAGAAGAAATAAGAGAATAGGAAAAGAAGAAGAAGAAAGAAGAGAGAAGAAAGAAGAAGAAAAGAAGAAGAAGAAGAAAATAATGTAGTAATAGGAAAAGAAGAAGAAGAAGAAAAGGTAAAGAAGAAGAGAAGACGAAGAAAAGACGTAGAAAAACAGTCGAAAAGTTTAAGATAAATGGAAGGAGACGAAATGAATGTAGTAATAGAAAAAGAAGAAGAAGAAGAAAGTGGAGAAGCAGTCGAAAGACATACCATAAGACGAAGAAGTAGTTGCAACGTATTGTAATAATTGCTATTTATAGAAGAGAAGGCGTTTGAAAAGTAAAGCATAAACGGTATGTATTCAAAGAAGAAGAAGACTAGAGTGAACGTAATCAATAAAAAAAACCTTCGTACCGAAGAAGAAGAAGACTCTGTTGAAGTCAATATAACTAAAAGGGGGAAAGAAAAAATATATATGACCGTTAGCATATACGAATAAGAAAAAGACGAAGAAGAAGAAGAGGAAGAAAAGGGTAGGAACAACCTTTTCGATAATTGTAGAACTTAAAAGTATATATAACTATTATCCGTCTCAACTAACTTTCCAGCCAACCCTCAAGAGTGATATCTAAAGACGACGCATGTTTGTAGAAGAAGTGCATCCAGATGTCAAGAAAAGTTTCCCATAACTATTCCTTACTAACCTGTCTTCCCCCAAATTGTTAAGCGTTTGTCAAATAATCAGGCGCGACTCCTCCGTATAACTGTAATATCGTTCCTCCCAAAACTTATTGAAAACCTAAAACAACTTTATTAATATGTTCCGTATTCATCATCCCCATACTTATATGTAACATAACATTATAAAATTTTTAAGTGTTCCTTTAACAACGCGAACATGTTTAACGAAGTACACTGTTACAAATCAGAAGAGGTGAACCCTAATATCTGTACTAGCTGTAGTAGTCATCACCAACACTGATATCCACAGAAGATGTATGTGTGTAACTGAATCAAGAATTCCTAACGTATAATTCGGTTTGCTATACGACTGGAATCTATTCAAGATCCAAACGACTAATCTTCCTACCCTAATCTAAAAGTAATGGTCACGACGACGCATGAAGGTGAATGAAGCTAATGATTTCGTTATGCTACTACTATTTAATCTACTAAAAATCTATTTTCAAAATTTTTTTTTTTTCAAAATGTTCCAGAAGAATTCAAAAGCTCTCCTGAAAAATTTCTTTTTTATTTTATTTTATCACTATTCAAAAGGACTTCTACATACACCCAATGCATAGTAAAAACAATAAATGCTTTATCAATCATAGCGTTACGATCTCTCAAAACTTGAAGAAACTCACACATCGTTAATTCCGGATTTACTTCTGTATTACTTCCAAGAAGACTGCGCCCAAAACTAAAACAATCCTTATATAGATACGTACGAAATTTGAAGTAGTGAGATGTTTATTTCTACTCTGCCTATAAATAAGCTATATCAACGTATATTGTAATATAATATTTATTAATGAAGATAAAACAATTTCAATTAACGTTGCAATGAAGCGAAACAAAGGAATATATATAAAAAAAAAAACAAGTCCAATTTTTAATTATTCGTTACTAAGAGTATATATATATTGCGCTCTCTATTACCGCTTCCTATAGACTAATACTAGCGAAGGCTCAAAACTTTCTCTGATTTCCGCTAGATGGCGGTAGTATGACCATTTTAATTCATATGCCAGGCCGTCTTGTAAATAAAAATGGAAGCAATTTTATTCTTGTAATTCAAATCAAAATAATTTTTAGATCAAAACAAGAAACTCAAATAATTATTTCGTGCAACAATACGCGTCTGTGTTTATATTACGAACAAGTCTATCAATCCTGCATACAACAAAGAAATTATAATTAGTTTGAATAACCAGAACCGTATATAACTGTGTATAACAATTAAGAACACATTTAGATAATTAGAATAATTAAGAACCATAATAAATCAATGAAGGAAATTATTATTTTTTTTCAATTAATTCAGCAACATTGTAGATTGACATTTTATTTTTTTAGGACAATTTTTAATATAACACCTTGACGATAAAAAGGTATCTCCGAAACATGCACGTGAAAGTTATCAAATAATATAAGTAGATTTGTAAGAATACTATAATCAATTAATTTTTTGTGTAATTATTATCTGTAAAAATTTAGCTGAATTTAAAGATCTTTTTTTTTTCAAATATAGAAACCCTTTTTAATATCCATAAGACAAATATATAACAAGTGTGGATTTATTTAATTTACATTAACCTTAATTTAATTAAGATTAATTTATATTAATTTTTAATTATGAAACCAGACGCATAATTATTAAAATATTTTTCGCATTTGTATCATAATTGTACATAACCGAAAGAGAAAAGTAAATATTATAAAACATCGGATTTATAATTTTTTTTATAAAATAAAATATATATCAAATGTTCACATGGCAAAATCCGTTTAATATAATTCTTGTGTACCCCGTATACTAAAAGTTTTCGGTTTTATATCTTCTTTTCTTTTAGATTCATATATTCTCGTGTTTATATTTTCTACTAAATTGTTATCCGGTTTTTATATTTATTTTTACTTTTATATTTTTCTGCTATTATTATTAATTACTATTGCATAACTCGTAAGCGAAAATATTTGCCACTGAACAGATTTTATCTAGCGTTGGTTAATTATTAGTTTATATTAATATAAGAAATTAAATTAAAACCGAATTTTAAGCTATCATAAACCCTCCGTGGCGCGCGCTGAAATCTGTCGCGGTGATCTGCCCGTAATACAGGTGTATATTTTTGCATTTCGGGCGCCGTGCGAATCCGTTCGGCGTAGCTAACTGTCTTTTCGTACTAGCCCGAGCGCGAAGGTCGAACTTGTTAAACCTTAAACCCTCAAACGTCTCGGGTCTCTGCCGCATCTTCCACGCTTGTGCCGAAACGTGTCCGCTCGCGTTATATAGGGAAACCGTCGCCGGTCTTTCCAACACGCAGCGCTCGCAAACCCGGCGGCTTTGGCCGTGTTCGGTGGTATATTTGCGAAACACAAACACAAACGCAATAATTAAAACCTTTCAAATGTGATTCGTTTGAATCTCAACTACATATTTGTTATACTGCGATTCGCAAATCCCGACGGCCTAGGCCGTGACAGTGGCATACTTGCGAGAAAACAAATGCAATAATTAAAACCTTTCAAACGTGAATCGTTTGAATCTTAACTACATATTTGTTATACTGCGATCCGCAAATCCCGATGGTCTTTTTTAGATTGTGACGGTGGCATACTTGTGAGATCGCATTCAAACAATTATTAAAATATTTTTCAAATGTGAATCATTTGAATTCAAACCACATAAAATGAATGAGATATGAAATAAATCACATATTCTATAAAATGGAGCAATACTTTTACAAAGAAACAGGCATTCCAAAATCGAACTAATATATCACAGGGACCAAAATTACTACAATAATTTTCGTTCACAAAATATTAAATAATAAAAATGCCAACTGCCTATATGACAAACAACCTAAAGAAAGTTTGTCTACAAATCTCAGTACGTGGTTCACATAGATGCTTAATCTTTTTTCTTTGATGTCACGGACCGTGGTCCGCAATTGTTTAAATAAAACCGCTTTTATAATCAAATATTTTCTTTCATTTATAATATTAACTAAACCAAAATGATTTTATTACTATGCAAATGAGTCCAACGAATACGCTCCTGTCTGGTCACCGGCACCACTGAGATGATCCTTGTAGATTGAGGTATCCTAATCAAATCGAGCGGACTGTATTTAATGTCGAAATGATGTTCAATTAATATTATAAAGCATTTTATTGTATTTCAATATAAATCGTTCTTCTGGTCACGGTAAGCACTGCGATGATCCAGGTAGATAGTGGGTCCTCGTCAAATGACGGTATTTTCTAGAGATGTTTTCTGTTATATGAAAAATATTATACAGTCGTAAAATAGTTGACGCGAGTTGAATTTTAAATTTTATCTACTATGTTCAATTAATTTGCCCACTCCTGGCCGCGGCTAACAATGTGATGAATCCTATGGGGTGCCGTGCGAAAATACTTCACGGAAAATAATATTAAATAATATAAATTTCATTGCAATGAATAAAGTCATTTGCCGTATGATGTTAGCGAAAATAGTTGTATGGCGCGGGTGGCAACGGATGAGGTCGACAGATACGCTGTAACTATAAAAGGATCGCGGAATAAAATATTCTCTTCTATGAAATATAAAATATAATGTATTCTATACAATATTAATGCTCTGCCAGCGCTAACTATACATTTAACTAAAATATATATTATTAACTGGAAATAAATCTATTATTAACTGAAAACATTAACTAACATCTTGGGTTCGCATACTATATTGAAAATACCTACTGCCCTTTGCATTTACTAAGTATATTACCTAAATAGCCACAGCTATACCATCCTGTCCGTCAGGGACGAAACATGAAACACAGTTATATTCCTAAAAGTGCTACCTCTTACGCGACAAAAATACCTATTGCAGTCGGGCTATGAATATGAACTATTTCCGCCTCATAATGGCGCCTGGAACCAATACTAAAAACCTCACTAGAAATAATAAATGCGACTAAATCTCGATAAATACAATATATACTATTCGTAATACGTCGTTGAATTGGCACATGATTCGTCTAATGGATGAAGGACCCCGTTGTGTATCGTAATAACTTCAAATTCTTTATAGGAGCAGTGTGGAAACAATTGCATAATATTACGTAATAAAAACATCTAACGAACCTAATAATCTATACATTTATGTTACAATAAAAATACGTACACTAGAAAGAATTCATGTATTAGAAATAAAACATTTTCGATTTGAGGACAAACCAGTAGAATTGTTCGAACGTTGCAAAGGGAAAAATTCACACATATTAAATAACACTGAAATTAATAATTATAAACACTTTGTATTAGCAAATTCTTACCTTGAATGGTTTCGTCCTAGACGTGTATGAACCTGTTCATATTAATTGCGTGAGAAAATAATACATATATTTGCTATTTACGAAATACGACATTTTTGAAGCGAAACTTCTTTATAAATAAGTAGATAAGGTCTCGGGGATGGTTTGTTCGAAAGGATTCTACAACAGCCCGTGAGTTTATATGAAATAATAGTTTCTTTGAATGCTAAATTTTGGTTTTTTAAACCCTCAGCATCTCTGCTGAGAGGGGTAGAGGCTCCGCGCCCGCCTAAACCCGGTGGCCGACTTCCTAAGTGACTAAACGGCCCCCCTTGTTCCTCCGGAACTTACTGCATCCCGAGACTCTATCTCTTCTTTACGAGATGTGATCCTGTGACGCCTCTCTTTTAGGCTTATGATTGAGATGTACGTACTCTTTTGGTACGAGTTTCTGATGATGGGTGTTGTCTTGAGGCGCCTTTCTTTTAGGCCGGTGTTTGAAGAATCATGTACTCTTTTGGTACGAATTGATGACGACATTAGCCTCCTTTGCGGGCATAGTCAGCGATGTTACAAATTATTGTGCAATCTCATTATGCCTTTTCAGAGCGGCGTCCCACGATTCTGCATCTTGCAACATTTACTTTGGACAAATGTTAGAGTGTTAGTAACATATTTATAATATCCCAGCTATTCCATATGAGTGAATGATTTTTATATTTATTCTGGCCCTGTCTTTCTTACAGAGGACGAAATAGAAGTTAACGTTTTCTATCAAGGTTTTACAGCATTCAAGCATGGAAATCCTTCCAAAGACATAGGGAACCTTTTTGTTGGTTTAAGTAGTTTGCGCCAGATGAGGTTAGGTGGTCGGTTTATTGACGACCCCGAGCAACAAGGAGGACCCCGCCTTTAAGGGGCCCTGCAGGGGCTTGTGCGGGTTCCACGCCCAAGTGCCGGCAATCATCCACCCCTCAGCCAGCTAGGCTAACACAAACCAGATATCCCCAATCTTTAGTTAGACTTCCCCATTCTGTCCTTTACTCGTCATTCTGAAGCTACTTGTTAAGCTAGATGTACCGAGGTACTCAAATCATAAAGAGTTAACTGAAGACCGGATTGCGCAATACTTATGCAATACAGTAATTATTATAATGCTACTAAGTAATTCATATAGAAATCCGTGTATTCAAATTTTAGCATAAACGGTATGAAATTCGCTTTGCATAAAAATACACCCGTTTGGAACGGAATTCTTGTACGATTTGAACCAATATCACACAAGCAATCGTGATATTTAATTACACATAATTATTCCGAACTCAAATATTCCCAAAATAAATACATTTCGATAGTGAAAATAATTAACCGTAATAGATAATATGAATATGATCCTTATCTGTTACTCTTTGTGGCGGAATCCTCCTTCTGGTGCTGCGGGATGGTGGAATCTCTATACTTCGCCGCTGCAAGACCCGCTTTCTCTCAAGCTGGCAGCTCCTTTGCTCGCAACTGATGATCTGGAACTCGGGGCTCCGTCGGTAGTCTGTTGGGCAGCGCTCCCGCTCGCAAGTCTGGTCTCGAACTGAAGGGGCTGAGTATATCGAGTTCGCGAGGTACTGATGAATGGTAGATTCCTCCATACGTCCGGGCAGCAACTCCGTCCGCAAATGCTGTTCTCCAAATGAAGTCTCTGGCAGTAGTCTCTCGGGCAGCGCTTCCGCTGGCAGGTCTGGTCTCGAACTGAAGGGGCTGAGTATATCGTGTTCGCTCCTTTTATAGTCTCGATTGCACCATATCTCCGAAATTCACCCTAGTGCAGTGACTCATCCTATGCGCGATGACCTCACCGCCGGCGCTCGCCATTGGCCGGATTCAGTCATCAGGACGGTCGCCTCCGGCTCAACCCGTCGAAGGCAAAGCGCGCCTGTGATTGGTCCGTTTCGTTAAAATAACAGTAAAGCACCCGCTACACGCGAGACTTGCTGTTCCGATTCATAAATAATAAAGGCTCGTTCGCACCTACTCACAAGGTCGAGTCTATTAGGATTGGCAAACGATATTAATTTAACACAGAATTATATCTATGGTATAATAAAGATCTAAGAAATATTACTTGTATAGCTGAATATTCAATATTTTGTTAGCCTCTTGTAATACATAGAATCTTAAGAATAAATATATCAGGCTTTTACTTTTAAACGATTCCAAACAGAAGAAATATATTTTTGATGTCCATACTTGACTTTTTTTTAATATTATTATTTTAAGATTTTCTAAATTTATTAAATCTATCTCTATGTCGACCATCACAAGGATAAGCGTTGGATCGGTATATACAGGTCTGCAAAATTCTTGCCGAAGCTCCTAATTATGCAACAGAAACAACTTAATCTGGGATTTCCGTTCTTCACATCTGATATAAACATTCTTGGCTAAACACAGCATTGCCCCACTTTCCCGACATGGTTCCATGTGATTTTTGGCTGTTCTCTATGTTTGAAATGTCAGTGAAAGGAATCTGATTTGAATGGACAGAAGACATGCAGAATATGACGGCCCAGCTGAACATCATTCCAAATGGTGAGTTAAACAATGACCGCTTCACTGGGAGGAGTATGTGCATTACAAAATTGACTACTTTGAAGGAAATTACAATAAGTATAGTGTATTTTTTAGCCATTTTTAGATTTCGGGATCCTAGGGAAAACTTTATCCGGGGGCCACTAATGTTGTTTTAAAAAAAACGCACCAATTTCTTGACTTGTGTTGTTTTTGATAACCTTATAATTTATTTTTCATTATTTTGCACGAATGTTTAGGATGAGAGATCTTTTTCAAAGTTGAAATATATACCTAAAGAGTTATCTAAGAAGTTCGATGAGCGAAGAAAAGTTGAATGCATTGAGCACAAAGTTTTGAATTATTGCATGATTTCATTACGTAATCATCATGTGCATCATCTATTGTATAGATATTTTAACATGGAGTAAACTTTTATATAAATATGGCGAATTCTGTAATTTCTTCAATCCTTGTTTTTTATTTTCTCCTTTTTACCAACGTATCGATGTTTATTCTTTTTTTTCATGGATCAAACGGTGCTCCCCTGAGCTTAGGGACCCTGAGGCGAACCCTGCTTGCCCGAAAGATAATGGGGCACTGGTGTGTATGAATTATGAATATATGTTTGCCAGCCAAAGGTTCGATATTTTTCTAACACACCTCGTACATTCAACCTATTCTATTTTACACTAGCTGGTAGACTCGCAAATTTAGATTTCCTTAGGAATGCGTATCTTGCTATCAGATTGTACAATTGCTCGAATTGCTTGACGTTTGCTGGAAGCGCGTAAAGTGGTGATTTCATTCCCAACTCCTTTCACGGCCGAATCAATTCTCGCCATTTGATGACGCAAAAAAGACAAGCCGACATTCTGATTACTAATCCCCCCAGTTTTTTCGCTATTGTTAATTTATCGCTACGCCCTACCGATTCGACAATACAGAATTTCGGTACCTCGAGGTCAAATAAAAAACCTACCGACAACCATAAAATGCATTGTTCTGCGGTGTATTTTATTACTACGTCAGATTAATATACGTCACAACACGAGCGGCGTGATGCAAAGACTGATTCGGGCTGTTTCATAATTCAGGGAGGTGCAGTGAGCTCCATTTAAATAAATGCTATAAATTATCTTCTAAATACAGAGAATGTGGACCGATTTAGCGTACATGACGTCAGGGGCGTGCTCTGCATACGATCAAAAATGACATGCATAGGTATGATTTCAGAGAAAGAAATCTAAATTGCTTCCAATACCAAATTTATTAATCAATTAGAAAGACATACAGAAAAATCAAATCAACGAAAAAATATTTAGCCACTACGTTTGACTTGCTTAAAAAATTCTAAGAGCTTGTAAATTTTGAAACACTCATGAAAAGGTCAAACTAAATACTACTAAAAGTATATTATCTTAGTAATAGTCGCGTTTTATTACAAAATGCGATTTTACTTAAGAGATTCGGTTGGGAACGAAATTTTTAAAAATTAAAAAAAACAACGTCAATTGTAAAAAAAGTTTTTATTATAATCCCTTTCTCATTGAATCAGTTTTCGTGCCTACTGCACGCGTCGGAGTCATTACTCATTTGTATTGATTCCAATTTGAAAAAAACATTAAAATTTCAAAAATCCAAAATTATACTACAATTATTCAATTATTTAAATGAAAATTGGTTTGATCATTTTTATTGTTGCCACAAGTCTGCCTGCAAAGTTTCAGCTCGATTGAATTACGGGAAAAGGGTTAAAAATCGATCCAAAGTTTTTCCGGCAGACAACAAACCGCAGACGCTACGAGTTAAAAGAAAGGGAGTAAAAATTCTGTTGTTTTTTTTTATATTCATTGAAAATAATACTGGTAGTAATAATGTTAGATTTTGATACGATGTCAATTTTTTAATATGGCAGATACTGAACCGATAATGCATACAATATCTATCTAGGTAGAGTTATTTTTTGTATATTGTAACTAAAACTTATAGTTAATGCACATATATACTAGTTAATGTATACATTGTCAACATTTACACTTTGTATAATATACATATATAACACAAGGTGTTTCCGAATTGGTATTACAAGGGAGCACAAAAATATAATACAATGGTTTGCACTGTACTTTTACATAAAAACGTGTGTAAAATCTGCTGAAGAAAAAAGTCGAGAAAAAGAGGGTACTCGAGAAAAATGAGAATTATATTTCGATTAAGCTCACATTTTTCCGAACGTATTAAAAAACATTTTAAAATTATCGCATGAAATCTGAGAGCTGCAAAATACTGCAACGTAACATGCCGGTACGTAGTACGGGCAGCTCGTTAACCTTTGTGTTACCTAGCGATGTAATATATTTAACTTCTTCATGAAATGAGCAAAATAATATTGTGATGACATTATTAATATAATTAATAAAAAAATAAAATAAAAATCAGAAATTGATAAATAAGAAATTTTGTAAATATGAAAAAATGTTAATAGTAAACTAAATATTTTAAATAACCATGTCCTTTTTACATATAGTTATCTTTTAAATTTGTTTTCATGTTAAGTAGGTACCTACTTCTTTACTATATACTTTCTATAAAGATATATATATATATATATCTATATATATATATATATTGATTGTTATACTTCGAGTTTTTAAGGGTAATTATACCTGACGAAGGGGCCATGGGCTCTGAATCAGGTTGATATTTTTCAATACAAAAGTGGTGAAAACAAAGTTCATTTTTATTAATTATTTAAATTATAATATATTTAATCCAACCGTAAATACCTCTGACAAACTGAATTAAATACAATAAAAATCTATATTAAAATTGAATAGGTGCAATTGACAAGGCCGGACAGAGGTAATATCTACTGCCTCGAAAAAAGTATTACATGCATTTTTATTTAGTTTTCTACTAGCAATGATACAAAAAATGTTTTCATGTCCGTTTAGAATCATTTGAATAAATCGTGATTATTCAATCGATATTATTTACCAGATTCCTTTGAGATATTTTATTGTTTTTTTTTTTTGTTTTTTTTATTTAATATTATAACTAAATTTAAATCATAATACATTTGTCTATTATAATCTACTTAGATACATTTTATTTTATTGCTTTGCCTCTCCAAAAATGAGACTTGCTCATGTGCTTGGTGAGGGGCTTACACTTTATTAGTTTATTTTGGATTTGGCTTATTTGTTCCTTAGCTATATGTCTTGTTATGCATTGTCAATTGCTATATGTCTTGTTAGCTATATGTCATTGCTATATGTCTTGTTAGCTATATGTCTTGCTATATGTCTTGTTAGCTATATGTCATTGCTATATGTCTTGTTAGCTATATGTCATTGCTATATGTCTTGTTAGCTATATGTCTTGTTATGCATTGTCAAATTGTATCGATCTAAAGTGTTGGTTTATTTTTTTCTTTAATTGTTGTAAGTCATCGATTTTCTTAATATCTGTAGGTAGGTTATTGAAGTTTTTTATGCCCAAGTATATGTAGTTTTGTTGACACAGTTTGGTATTATATTTTGGGATTTTAAAATTATTTTTGAATCTTAATGATGTGTTTTTTTCAAATTTAGCAGTTATGTTTTCTTTAATTAGTTGTATAATTGACGTTTTTTTGTAAACATTCTCTAATTTTGGAACTTGGAATTTAGAGAAAAGTAATTGTGTAGAGAAGGTTTTTCTTTTTTTTAATATTACTTTTATAATTGATCTTTGGATTACTTTCACTGTGTTTATGATGTTATTATACGCCCCTCCCCATCCAATGATTCCATATTGGAGTAGTGCATGGACAGAAGCGTAATAAACCATTTTTAAATTATCTATGGTTAGTGGGTTACGCAATCTTATGAACATATATATGCATTTCCTTATTCTTTTGACTAACTCGCTAATGTGGCTGTGCCATTTTAGGTGTTGGTCTATTATTACACCAAGGTATTTTAGTTCTCTTTTAGATTCTAGGGTTGAGCATTTGTCATTGCAGTTAGTTTTTTTGCAGTTGGCGTCATGTACAATAATTTGTAAATTTGAAGGGATTGTCGGTTTTTTTATTGAAAAAGGAATAAAGTAAGTTTTGTCGGAATTTAAGGAGAGTAAGTTGTTGTCAAACCATAATTTTAGCGTATTTATGTCATTGTTCGCTTGTCTATTAACTGTGTCCCAGTCGCTTCCTTTCGTGATGATCGCAGTATCGTCAGCGTATGATATTATTTTTCCGTTCAGTTTTAGGTTGAAGATGTCGTTAACGTAAATTATAAATAGCAATGGGCCTAGAACTGTCCCCTGTTATACTACATATCTAATGCTTCTAATTTTATTGCCAACTTTTTATTGAATTGGAGATAAAAAAATAAAAAATATTTTTCACAAATTATTAACGTATTAAGTGTACGTCACTGGTAGATAAATAGATCAGAAATATTTTTAAATTATTTAGTTTATCATGTTATAAATTTCAAATAAATAATCACACCATAAACTTTTTTTTATTTTTAGGAATTACTTTGTAGAACACTCTATTTATTTTCATAGCTGTGAACTACCCATGAATTTATCAATTCCACTCATGGAATTTATTTCTTGCTTTATCGTATACTATTACTATTAATAGCCCTGCGGGCGTTTATATTCTAGCCATGGCCCGGGCATTGTCTTTTTAAATGATAAACCAGTAAAGAGAGCAATATATGGCGTGTCCTATGTCCCTTAGGCAAAGTCCGATGAAAAATTTATTGTTAATCAAACTAATAATACCCAAAATTTATTACAAGTAAGATAAGAATTATTAAATTTGTGTTTAATACATATTAAGTCAGTTTACCATTGCGTGATATTCAACGTGTTGCATTATTAATGTATATATTGTACACTAAATTTAATCACGGGACTTGAATTCTTATGCCTATTATGTTAACATAATCTCACATAAACCTTCACATCATCATTATTTTGAATGTTTATTTAATGTTATCGATTTATTAATTTAATAAAATCACTGGACTCGAATTAATTTTGAGCACCGTTTAATTTACATAAATTTCTTGCCTATCCATTGTACCGCTTGTCTCTGGTAAAACGCCTTTCTATGTCGCTTGTCGCCTGTCAAACAACTCTGAACTCTTCATCGCTTATATACAAAATATTGTTTTCGCGATACATTGAGAATGTTCGACCAGTTTCCTCATATTTTAGTGATTATGATTTCTTCGAGAGTACTTCAGTTGATTCGAGATTCATGTAGAATGTTTTGAGAGATAATGTTTAGTTACAATTTTTTAGACTCTCCTGATAGTGTTAATATATCAGTAAATAATGTTATGTCGGTTTTTCATAAAATTAATGATATTTTAACGAGATGCTAAAAATTTAAGAATCGAGCATTTCCAAATACTGAACGTTCAGAACAAATTAGAAATTACTGGAAGGAAGAGGAAGAATAAACATGAATATCTCGGAACTTTCGAGAAAAAACGGTTTCTTATAAAATCAGGCCGCACCATTTGATCAGTTTATTTTTACGGTTGGCGGATATATTCAACCACCGAAATAAATTAAATGAGTACCTACATGCTTTTCTTTTTTTCTTTTCTTTAGAATTAGAACAGATATACATGAAATAGTAAAATAAATACAATGTTGTATTGACCAACAAAAGCAATAAAATAATTCACACTGAAACATGCCATTCGCTTTAATTTATTTATTATTTATGTATTCAGTTTGTAGCACTCCATGTTAATTTTTATGAAATGAAATTTAATTTTTAATTACTTTATTTTAAATTAATGTTATTTGTAACTTAATTAAATTTGAATCATTTAAAAAAAAAGGTTCACTTTTTTATGTAAAATTGGGTATTTATTTATCATGCGATTTAACGCCATTAGATTATTAGAGACAATTGAGCACTTGGAAGCCGACATTCGACCCATTATTACCGAAATACAGCCTTATATTATTTATTGAATTGGCGTTAACTTTGTGAAATGACATTATAATTATATATAAATATATCACTTGTCTAAGACCACTTATGAGTTTAGGAATACACGACTAGTTTTGACAACTACAGTTGTTGTCAATAACGGGTGATTATATAAACTGTAGTTATCGAAATACAGCCTGATTTACAGCAAAGAAGTGAAAATTAGATCTCCAGATTACGCCATGTACGCACCAGCCATGTCGTTTATGTGCGCAAAATTATATTTAGGTATTAATGCCATAAAATTATTTGTAAAATAAAACTAATTTTATGGATATTAAAAATGTTTATTTGTACTTTATTTCAATTTAAAGTTCTTCGCCTCTAAAAAACACGCTTTATAACTATCTGCATCCACCTTATTATTTGTACTCCGTTTTATTTTTGTTCTACAACTCATAATTCGATGTAAATGCCAACCTCGGTGGTGACATTTAGTTTAATAGAAAGTGCATAATAATGTTAATAGAATCAATGTAAATCCTATGGGTTTGTCACCCAAACGAATACAAATTCATTTTCCACGTCGCATTTACAAGGATACCTTTTTCTATGATGTCATAAACCTGTTTGTTATACGCGTCGCGTCGTGCCCGCGAAAATACGCATACATTTAAATATAGCACAAATAGTTCGAAGTATACGAGTAGGTACAAGCATTTTTTTCATTTAACAATATCACTAAAACTTTACGGGATAAATGCAGAATAGGGCGTTGGGATTTCTAATAATAATTAATAACTTTTTTTGGTATAATTAAGTATTCTGATTCTAATAATGTCGTAAAATAATGTCGCACAATTATATATATTTATATTATACGAGTAAATCCAATTTAAAAATCGTAATTATTTTCATAGTAAGTTTTGACAATTAAACCTTTTCCTTTGAATTCTGGAAGTTATATGAAATATAAATAAATTTTTCCGGTAAATTTAAGTGTCCTGATTTCAATAATGTCATAAAATAATGTCGCACTCTTATATTTATTAATATTACACGAGTAATTCCAATTAAATCGTAATTATTTTCTTCATAAATTTAACAAATAAACGATTTTATCATAGAATATAGACCAAAAAGATTTTATCCATTTTATCTATACAAAATGCAAACTATAAACAACACGATATTTTATTCAAAGATAAAATTAGGTACTATAAAACAATAAAATATACTGCATTACACACAGTTTTAATTGAACAAATAATAATATTAAAGAATGATTCCACAAATTATTAAATAAATTATACATTCAACTAGAAAATAAAAATAACGAAACATAACGTGATCTAAAAATAAATTATAATTATATAAATATACCGAAAAAAGTTATTAATATTTCATAAAACTCCCAACGCCCTATTCTGCATTCCACCCAACTTTACTTCATATATGATAGGCAAAATCAATCCTGTAACAAAATATTTTTGAAAGTCAATCGCTTAGTTTGAAAAAAGTTTTTATTTCATTTACCTATTACTTATTGAAAATTAAGCTAAAAAATATTGATTATTTTATTTGTATGTATCTATTTTTATTTGAGTATTTACACCAACATTTTTCAGAAATTACCATTCCCTCATCAGGGTGTTGTATAACTGTCAAAAAAATTCGAATGAAATGTCTTTTGTTCCTTTTTTGTCTATATTATTTTTAAAAAATATTATTACTGAAGTTTTTGATTACTCGCAATTATTGGAAAAATTCTTAGAATTGGGCTAGTAGTCAAATTTAATTGATTATTAATAGTATTTTGTTTACTTTTACATGCTTTACTAATTTCTAATGATTCTTAATTATTCAATTTCAGACCAAAATTATTTATGTGTAAAAGAAAGTCCTAATTTTTTGTCAAAACCGTGATCATTTTCTAATAAATGGTTTGCAAATTCTGAAAAACCATGATTATTCAGACATCTTACATGTTGGTGTAAATACTCAAATAAAAGTAGATATATACAAATAAAATAATCAATATTTTTAAAAAATGTCAATGTTGCTTAATCAATTGAAAAAAAGAAAATTAAGCTTACTGCACTGATGAAAACTTGACGAGAATTTAATTTGGCTTCATTTGTAAAACCCTAGTGTTGGTATCGTAAGTGATACTGAAGTACATATATATACATAAAGGAAGACGTTAATTCATATTTTGTTTTAGGAATAGATTTCTTTAGAATATTGTCTATTGGAGAGGGTCTTATCTTCAAGAAAATTTTAATGCACTTCCTTTAATCACAACTTTTCTGAAAAATTGCTCGATATATCTCGGTTAAGTTCATTAATAATTAATAGCCTGTTCCGCCAAAATTTTGTAAAAATAAACAAAATAATTTAAAAACTTTTTAAATCACACACTCGTAACACCGATAATATTGGACCTGGTATAAACATATTTTCCCACGGACAAATTATTTTTTTAAATTATAAAAGATTGAAGTTCCTCTTTTTATACTCTTTCGAGTTTTAACGTCCGCTCCTTTATAATTGGATAAGTTTGCTTTGAAGTGATATAAGCAGAAATACTATATTTTAATCAATAAATAAGTTTGAGAATGGTAGGCAGTTTATGCACTTATTATTATCTACTCTTGTTTAAAAAGTTTTTTCTTTGTATTAGTTTATTTGCAATAAATAAGATAAAAAGTATAACCGTTATGAATATTATAATCCATTCTACTACATATTTTAGTGCAAAAAATTAATTAGAATGTTTTTCCAGGTAGTTATTTGATATTCAGCATATTTATTCACTATTTTTCTTCACCTCTTCTCCTTTCGGGTTAGGGTTGAAGTTTTACAATTTAGACGTCTAATTAATTCAGTCTGCCGGAACAACCTTAAAATGGTTCCAATTTAATTGAGCTTTTTGAAGTCCGATATCAAATGATTATTAATATTACAAGTGTTATCATTTTGAACCCCAGTATATTATTTGAGAAAATTTAAGTCGTTGTAGTGAAATACGAAATGGATCAAATTTAGCGTAATAAATATATAACTATGTATAGGTTACTTCAGTTGACTCTTGATACAAAAGTTTATAGCCAATGAACGATTTAATAGATAAGTCAGCATGTACGTATTGCCTTTTACCTCTGGTGTATTTCAAAGGCAAAATTTTTGCAACAGACATGTACCCCAAGCCTTTCGAGCCTCCATTTTGTTTCTTTTTTATCTCTACATATTTATATTTCTAAAGCAACATCTGTCTGTTTGTCTTTTAGTTGCTCTAATTCTTGAGAACAGCTGTAATTTTCTCTTGCGTTTTGGGATGCAAGCTTTGCATCTTCGCGGTACTGCATCACGTGCTGAGCAGGAAAAATTTATAGCACGTAGCTATTATAATATACAAAAGCAACGTATTTTAGGTTTGAATATTTCTGCATGAGATGTATCTTCCTGAAAATTCTAGAGGGAATTCGGTCGATGGGTCCCCCTGGCTGAGCTGGTACAATCAACAAATAAATGAGGCGGAAGACATGGGAAGATGGAAGCTTATTGTCGACTGTTTGGGCCCCCTATTCTTTTACGAAAAGGAAGCGAAGACGATGCAAAAATGCCTGCGAGGGAGTATATCTCTGACAAATAGATAAGACACATTTGCATATAAATGGTTTGCTTACATCCGAGCAGTGCCAGATTTTCTGTTAGTCGTCAATATAACGAAGAATTTACATTCTAAAAATTAACACAAACTATACTCAGTGGGAGATTCCGTTTTGGTGTTTGAGAATAGAATAAACACGTTGATTGTTTTATAATTAGACGGGACATATAAGAAGTTAGACATTGATTTAATGGACGGTTAAAGAAACACAGTATTGATTAGGAATTCTTCACTTCCCAGCACAACAAAAAACCGAATTAATTGGCATCCAAGACGAAAAGTGAAACATACATTGCCAATGCTGAAAAGCTTGGTGGGCTAATTTAATCGCTGATCTCAACAATATAATTTATGACATCAACCATTCTTCCGATCAAATATTTGATCTGAATTATTATCTTATCATAAATCTCAAACCAGATCGTCAGTCGGAGATGCTGAGATCATTTTACAGATCATTATTTCACTTGACTGGTATAATGATTCTACTCATGTATCTATTACAATTTTTCTGAAAGTAAAATTATTAACAAAATTGATTATATTAAATACTAGCTGTGCGCGCGCAACTTCCCGCGCATACATTTTAAATAACGTCATATTTTATCAATTTGTGTATTAACCTTAACATACAGATATATGTCATTTAAATTTTTTTACAGAACTTTTGAATTTCTACAACTTCTCTGTAGAAAGTATTTAAATATCTCTTACTGTTAAGGCAGAGTTCGTAAAAAACGCATCGCTCGACTATTTTTTCGTCGACTTTAGTTGTAAAATAGGTCACCACGAAAAGCCCTTTTATTTTAACGGGATAATATATAGCATATTTCTACTTTAAAAGTATATTGTAAATATTGGTGAAAGAATTTTCGAAATCGAGTAGTTTTGGAGATTTCTTCCTATATCTAAACTTACAAATTTTACCTGTTTATGTATTAGTAGGTATAGACTAGCTGTGCCCGCGCGGCTTCGCACGCGTTGATTTTTAGTACACTGTTTCGATCGTCATAGAACTTGAGCGAACCTTCTAGAACATTCTCCTTCCAGAACTTTCAAGAAATTTATCGACTGTACAGGAACCTTCTAGACACACTGACACATTCCGCCACTTAGTTTAGAACCTTATAGAACTTTTCTAGAACCTTCTCCTTCCAGAACATTCTAGAGCAGGTTTTTCCGGAACCTTCTAGACTCACCGACACAGTCGGCGCGCCTATTTTGAAACAATCTGAAGCATTTGCGGCCTTCTCATAACAAAACAACGTGCTAGAAAGCACATTTTCGTCACCCACGCACAGCCACCCCCACCAAACTCGCATATTTTCGATGTGACACCAAGGGCTATCCACCACCATAACCACCGGTGGGTGGTTGTGGCTGGTTGTGGAGAAAACTTGGCAGATAGGAAAACACGGGTTTCTTTTTATATATATATATATTTATTTTACGTATACTTTAATGTTTTAAAGCATGTTTTTTCCCGACATTCCGGCAATTCTATTGTTGTTTAGCTGCGTTCGATTCTGCTCCAGTATATTTTGTCGTTTTTTATCGGCTTACAATTTCCTAAATCATTTATACCTACTCGTATTTGGAGAACCTATCTATGCAATAAAAAAATCAGCACGTGTACACTTCACGCACGTTATGTAAAGATTAACATTTTAGAGCATGTATTTTCCTGACTTTTGATTGTTGTTTGGTACGATTCAAACTATTCAGGGTATTTTAGATAACTATTACGCAAATAACCTTTATTTGGAGAATCTCTCTGCCCAATAAGTAAAAATAGTGTGTACCTGCACGCATGACAAATGTGTTATATAAAGTTCGACTTCTTTTGGATGTTTTTCTATGACAATTCAACAATTTTGATCAATTCTGTCCGAGAAGTGCGTCTAAAAAGTTTCAAGGCTCCGAAAAAGTCTTCTTTGAAACTGAAACCTTGATTCATGTCTGATACGCTATATTTTGCTAAGATTTTTTTGAACGCTACGTGTTAAGCAACGCAAGCTTATTTTATTTGCATTATAATAACACTTTTGTGAGGCGTGAATGTTATACATTATAACATTCACACTTCACAAAAGCTAATTATATTGAATCTCGCCGAAAATTTAGCCCGGAACCCTCAGTATTATATGTTATGAAGAAAATTGGAAAAAAGTGTTTATTTGGAAGCATTAGAAATTTTAAATTAAATATAGAAGTGTATTAATATATAATATATGTAATACCATGACTGTCTCGCACATTTATTATATTGTTCCAGCATATTAGGTATTTATAACCATCGAAGAAGCAACTAAAGAAACTAAAAACAGTACAAAACAAAGCAATGCGTAAAATATTAAAATATAATAGTAGAACAAAAATAAAAAAAATGTTGAATAACATAAAGTTAAAATCAAAGAATAAAAAATAATATTTTTGTGCCAATATTAAAAATCAGACATGGATTATTGCCCAAATACTTTAATAACAGGATGATACTAAATAAGGAATTTCATTCACACAATAAAAGAGGCGGCGACAGTATAAAACTTCAGAAGAAAAGAAAAACAATTCACAAATTTTTGGATATACAAAAGACTTAAAATCTTCGACAGCCTACCGAAAACGATACAAAATACGCTGTCTATAAAGAGGTTTAAACTAGAGTGCAAAAAGTTTACTAAGAAAAACTTTTAAATGAATAATGAGTATGTACTATAAATAAGTTTTTTAATGTAAATCGTGTATTAGCCCATAACTAAATAAACAGTAAAATAAAATAAAAATAACCTCAAAATCGTTTAATTATTTATATTATTTTAAAAACATTACGTCTACCTCACCCGCTACGTATACACGCTACGTTAGTACTAGTTCAGTGTTAGCTGACAGTTCATGGTCAGGGATACTTGAAAGTGACGTAAGGATTTTCACGCTCTCGTTATCAATCAATTTTATTCTGCATTTTAAACTATTTTATAATTTTTGATTACTATTGCCACACAAAATGATAAATATTTGTTGAAAATGTTGCAAAACTCTGATGTAAAAATATTTTATATTATGTTATCTACTTACTTAATACTTAATTGTGTAAACTTTTTATTATATAGTTCTTAAGAATATTTCTTTAGATGCCTAGTTGTAAATTTAATATTATTTTTAATGTTTAATATTTAACACTTTTATTATCTTTTCTTAAAATTTAATTCTATTTTTCTCTTTACTGTATTCATTTTTTAATTTTTTGCTTATTGTTAGTTTTTTTATTGTTGTCCCACAGAAATAGATTATAATTATCGCATATTAGTTACTTTTTTCTTCTTATTTACGTTTATGTACCACTTACTATTTAATACATTATAATGATACTCCTCTCCTACTCACGAGTAGAATTACTCGTGTAGAAGAGAAATACCATTGCAAAAAAACCGTCGCTATTTTTACTATAAAAAAATATATTTACCGATTAAATAAAAATAAAAATTAAATTAAATAAAAAAAATTAAAAAATAAAGTGTACAAACATTATGGTCAATTATAAATATTTACATATAAAGTATTAATTATATTGTGTTATGTATGAATGAAACATTCTAACATTATAGCAAAGTAATATCAAAAAATGAAAAAAAGAAAAGCAAGAATTTGAAGAACATTTAATGAATTTGTGAGTACATGAGTGTGCATAGGTATGAGGAGTTTATATATATATATATATATATATATATATACTACACAATTTTGATTTAACTTTTGCATTGATGTAAGCAATGAAAATTAAGATGAATTTTGAAATTCTCACAGAGACAAATCTATTTATATGGGAAACATGTATGGAAGTCATTATAGGATGACCCAGGGCTCATGACACGTACGAGCTGGCTTAAGAGATCACTTTAAACAATTCCACCATAAGAACATCCATTATCAAATTTTTGAAAGTTGTATATTCATGTGTTTCAATTTTAGGAACCTACAGGTCAAACAATTTTACAGTTTCATTAAAGTGATTGTACCTAATTTAAATTTATTATAAATATAAAAGTATGTATATAATCGTAATGTATATAATTCACATGATCAGGGAGGGGGAAAAGTTTCTAGTATCTGCCTCACCATATGACGATAGTCTTCATATTTAGTATTAAAAATGTCTATTGTATTCAAGAGATTATTATAATCTGAGCATATGCGTGGTTTGAAGGGAAAAGGGGTACTTCTGTCTGATAGGTCGGAGTGGGACGTGGAAAGATATGATTAGTGATTTTGAGATAGTGATTTCAGGAGAATCAATAAGGTTATGAATTATTTGGAAAAGGAAGGATTGATCTAATAATATTCGCCTGTTTTCAAGAGTGTCTAATTTATGAAATCGTGTTGAGTCCAAATAGTTAATTTGCTTAAAAAATGTTTTTTTAACGTTTTCGTTTTCAAAAAAAATGCTAAAATTGGTATTGCATAACTCCATAATCATAACATAATTCTTGTGTCGAAATGTGAGGTTATTAATGTTTTCCTAATAACTTTGCTATTTAACGAAGCCATTTTAATAATAGTAACGATTACATGGAATGTTCATAAGAAAAAGAGCACAAAAATAAAATGTGCTCTGAGCGCCCAAAATAAAGTTACGCCACAGTAGCAATTTGTACTGGAGTAAAAATATTTAGCCGATACCCGTGCGGCAATAAATGGCTACCCACTTAATTCCGCAAGTAGTGTCTCGCAGATGTTAAGAAATTGTGGTACGCAACTTCGAAATGCTAATTAAACGCGCTATCCTATAGGATTTTAATACGAGGCTTTAAAATTTTATCTGAATGAACACCTGCATCTTAAACTGGTTGAATATCAGTGTTTGAATAAAATTACTATGAAATAATGTGTTAATATGAAATAACGCAAAATAAAAATAACACGAGTTAATGCAGGAATATTATTATAAGTTACGATAATTCAAATTGTCTTTATCTTTTCATTTTCAAGGTTAACGTGTTATTATTCTACGGGACGTAAAAATGTACTTGATTTTTTTAAACTATAATTATTAACATTATACTGACGACGAGTAAATATAATATAAAGCCCAATAAAAATACTTTATATCATAAATTTCTGTTTTATTACTCAATTCAATTCAATTCAATTTATTCATTCAATAATATGTACATAACAAACTTGAATTCAATGCATACATATTATGAAAATACAATTATATATAACATTTAAAAATAACATATACAATCTGGTCAAAGGTGTAGGAGAATCCTGCTTCGGAAAATCCCTTCGGAAAATTATCACGAGCTTTGTAAGTATCTACAACAAGTTGCGTAAATTTATATCTTTAACAATATTTTTATGTGAAAGTATGTTCTAAGAACACAGGTACTTGATTTGGTCCCCAGAGGGGTGATTAATTAATAAATTAGAAGTCTCACAGAAACGAAGCTTTTTATATATTTATCATTTATCTTTTATCTTATATTTATCATTTATCTTATCATTTATCTATTTAAATCCATACGTAATATTTTTAATAAACAGCAACTCAAAACTATCTATTATGCTCTTGCCCAGTCATTTTTGAACTATGCGATTCCAAGTTGAGGAGGTACTTACAAAACCACATTAAAACCAGTTATAACGGCACAAAAAACCTTGCTCCGAGTCATTAATAAGAAACCATTCACATACCAATCAGACAGACTATTCAGAGAATTTAATGTACTGGAAGTTAGACAGCTGTTCGTTAAGTCTACCCTCATCTTCTACATCAAAAACACAAACCACCTAACAGCAACCAGTAACTCGCATTCACATAATACTAGACAAACATTACGAAACCTTGACGAAATACCAAAAACAAAGACAACATATGGATAGAAAAATTACTCGTACATAGGGCCTAAAATATTTAACACATTTAAAACAGACTTCCCGGAAATCAGAATATACTCAATTAATAAAATAAAAGCTTTAGCAAACAACTGGCTTACCTCCAAAGGTAGAACAGCAACTGAAAATTTACTTACTGTAATTGCATAATAATGTCTACAAATAAAAATATATACCTATATAAATAAATTAATTAATTAAGGAAAATAAAAAATAATCTTAAACAAAACCTTAACCCTTTTTACATTAAACAATTATTCTACACATATTTACACTTGAACTTATGACTCACTCAACTTTCACTAACATTACACTTGATACTTTGTAGATATATAATTACTACTTTATGAAAATAAATATCACTGACGAATTCAAATTTATATTGTAATTGTGTTCTATAACGCCACTCTGGGACAGGCGTAGCCTAGTAGAGTGGCATAATCCACAAATTTAACAAAAAAAAATGTGTAATTTATCTTATATTTTATTGTTAAACTAGTATTAAGTATCTTTATTTGTAAACAAGGATTTTTTTGAAATAAATAAAAAAAAAAAATATATATATATATATATATATTATATATGAGAAACGTGGATGAAAGTTTCTTATACGATAGCTCAGGGCTTAATGCGTGGGTGTTCTTACGATGGAATTGGTGAACGCTGCGTTGTGTAGAGTGATCATTTAAACCCGCTCATACAGGTTGTAAGCCCTTAGCCATCGTATGAAAGACTTACATCCACTTTTTTCATATATAAATAGCATCGTCTCTGTGGGACTTCTATAATTTATTCATATAGTTTAATTAAATCTATATCGTTCAAATATTCCTTCGAAATTGAAACGTACCCTTTAACGTTTCAATTAAGAGACTAATAATCATCATTCTGTTTTCCACAGTACAGAAGAAATGTGAAATGTCACACCGTTTTACACTACTTTTATACATCGTCGTTTTGTGATTGGTGAAGTTCTTCATATCTTCCACACCTTCATCGCTATCTTCTTACCTGTTCACGTGCTCTCTTTTATCGTAGATTAGCAACCAAGTTGCAGTATGCAAAACTTATACTGTATAGGGTAACTCTACTTCAAACTGCGGTGCCTTTCCCAAGCCCGAGTAGAGGAGGAGGAATTCCCATCCAAACTTCCTTATCTTTTCGCTTATCTCTAATACATCCCTCATACCCCTTTTCCCACACACTATAATTATTTTAATCACGATTCTCCCAACTCTTCCCCTATTTGTCACTCAACACTCTGCAATACTTTCTGATCTTCTCACCCTGGTGTGCCATCAGGCGCAGTACTGTTATATGGCCGGTGAGTCTGTTGGCATTCAACTCTATAAAAATATTCCTCTATATAAAAATATTTCATCAAGTCTCTCAGCGATGGCACCGCTGATGAAGAAATAAATGGAAGGCGAGGGGATCTTCGACTAACGAGGACTAGCAGCTACGACGACGACAGTATAAGTTAATCTACTTTTTGAACATCCAACCACGCTCTGACGTATCGGTGTCAAAAAACCTTTTTCCACCCATGCCTCTCCTGCATTCTATTTTCTCCGAACAATTAATCTAAGCGATCATGCGAGTATTTTTCATTGCGGGGCATGTATCCGATATATGTATCTTTCCTTCGTGAGATAGTTTGCATTAGTTCTCTGGACTTATTCATTTAGTATTGGTACCTTTTAATTAGTAAAGTAGTCAACCGAGCATTTTCAACACACGTCGATATGTCCACAAAACATAAACTTATTTTTACTATTTTGAACATACAAAAATTCAAATAAATACCCTCAAGTTTTCTCAGTTTTTCCTACAGCATACAAATCATACAGCTAATACAGTGACCCAAAAATACCGAGGAAAATTACCTACCAACCCTTGTAAACATACTCTCCATCGGTTAATAATAAATTAATCGATAATAATGAGTTAAAAGTCAATCTTTAATATTAAAATCAACATCATACGATATGAAGTGCTAGAGATTTCTCAGTTTCTTATTTTGTCAACTGTCATTCACAAAGTAACAAGGACTATAAAGAAACACGTTATTTTCTATCCGAAGTAGAATGTGAAAATATAATAAAAGTGAATATTATATATATGCAAATTATTTCCATTTGCCAAGGTAGACTTGTAGTCGCCTTAAGTCAGGGTTACCAGCATTTTTTTATATATATTTCTGATGTTACACAGTATTATTATACAGTGTAACAGATTTTTCTTTGTTTTGTTCATTTTTATATTCAGACGGAATTAATTTAATCTAAATAAGTTGGCTCCGCTTCATTCGAGATAATTTATTACAAGTCTGCATAGAAACTGGTTAGAAATATATTTAACGCTGGTTTAAACGGTAGCAGAAATGGAATCTATGCATATGTAAGACATGACATGACCAGGTAATATAATCACTAGAGGATTGTCCTTTTTTTGGAATGAAAAAATCATATGCATGTGAATATAGATGAGGCAAAAGTTTAATTATATATTTGGACGAAAGTGTGTGGCGTTTTATCATATTTACGTATTTTATTCATTAAATACTGAAATATCTTATAATGAACAACATATAAATATAGAAATAAGATAATTTTGTTGAAGTGTTACAATAATTTATTTAATTAAATCTTAGATATTCTGTGAACACTGTGATTGTATGTACGTATAATGGTTTTTGAAGAATTGTGTGGTGTGGAAATTGTAATTAATCACTTATCTATATTAATAATAGGTTTACAATACTAATTTAAAAATAAAATAATATTTTTTACTAACTTAATACAGATTTATTATGTCCGTGACTAAAAATGATCCCTGTTGATTATAAATTTTATTTTTCTGTTATTCGTTCCGCGGATATCCGCGGAGAAACTCTACAACTACAATAAGAAGTAGACTGGCTATTGCCTAAGGTTATCCTAATTATAATAATTTCGTTGTCTGTCTGTCCGTCCCTCCGTCCATCTGTCCGTTCTTCCGTCCGTCGTAACTTCGTTTAACGTCCGTAACTTCTGTAGTTAAAAATTTTTTTTTTCCTTTTTTTTTTAGTAACGTCTGTATGGCATTTTTTCTTTTCATATTCTTTTAAATAACTTAAAAAAAAATTTTTTTCATTAAGTAACTTCTTTATAGTAAATAAATACTTATTCCTTCGGAACCGACATGCAAAAGTACGTTCGTTTTTCTACTGGCCGCTGTGTGACTGATAGTGGCCGCTGCGCGGCTATTAGTGTCTGATTTTTTTTTTAAATTTATGTTGTGATCATGAATGGTATACATATGTGACCAAAATATGTCATATTTGCATTTACATGTAATTGCTATGTAATTGATGTAGTCAATACACCTAAATCTGAGAATCCCAATTATAATAATTTCGTTGTCCGCGTAATTTCTTTTTTTGAATTTTTTTTTATAAAATAAATATGTACCAACTTATTCCTTAGGAACCAACATGTAAAAGTACCGTCATTTTTGACGGACTACAGCTAGTGATTAAAATAAACACTGTATAATTGTAAGCGCACATTACGTCTTAAGTGGTCTACCTTTACTGTTGTACAAACGGGAAACTGCTATCCCTGCCGCGCAGTTTTATCACTCGCACCACCTCTCAGTTATCTACGGCAGCCTCCTTATCGCGGTCCAGCCGCCAGAGGAATAAATTATGGTGATGAACCGTCCATCGGTAGTCTCGCTTCGAGTGCCCGACGCGAGTCTGAAGAAAAAATCTCGACGGCACTAAATGTCGGTTTTCCTAAAGCGCGGTAATAAATAGTGCTGTTATTCGAGACAAATGGATGTAGGCGTCGTACAAGGCAGTGTTTTATCACTTTTTCCTTTTATCAACTTTTGTAATGGCATTTCTAGCTTAGGAATAGTAAATAATATGTTTTCTCGTCTGATTCGATATTCTACATCGACTCTGAAAGCCGTAATATTTCCTGTTCATTTACCCTAATCTTCGGAGATAAACTTGTTTATAACATTTTCGCTCAATTTCGCTTGAATGGATGAATGTGCAATAAGATAAAATATTTTTATATCAAATTATTAAAGACTTGGCCGGCTTTCAATATATTTAAAGATTGTTTTTTTTATAAAAACCATAAATTTTTATGAAAATCACATTTTTTTGTATTTTACGATTTTTCGAACCGTAGTAGGTACAGTTTCATAAACTAATTTCATTAAAAATTAATATAATTAGTTCCTATTAGTCAAAATGTTATTGTTTTAGTATTAGTTGCGTATGTATTATTATTTTAGTAGTTAATATTTTCTTCATTAGGATAAATTATAAAAGTCTCACAGAGACGTATCTATTTATATACGTGTATGAAAAAAGAATATTGCTTTATTTTACTAATATTTTCTAATTATAAAATGGCTGTAGGTCCTGACGCCATCTAGCAGGAACTACTCAAAGATTTATGAAAATAAATAAATAATAAATGGTAATAACGTATGTAGATGAAATTTAACGAGAATCTACGATCGCTGTAATCACTATGATAACGATAGGTAGATAGGATATGCTGATAAAGCCTGGATATATGATAATGGTAATAGAATGTTCCGGGTTCGAATCTCGACACTGTATATTTTTCGGATAAAGTGATTTTTGTTTCACATATAATGATTTTTCTATGAGTTTATTTTAGTTGGTAAAATCGTACATAAATTTTATATCTACATTCTTTTATATAAAATAATGTATTTTATTAAAAAAGGCATATATGTATACTTACTCGTGTGAGTAGACACAAAACTGCAGCACAATTTAATTCTACGAGGAAAATAGCAACACAATATTATTAGAATAGATATAGAAAACCAGTAATGTATTACTAAATCATTATTGAATGAATTCTATGCATCAATGAATGTACAAAAGGGTTTCCTATGTAATTAAAGCTTATTTTATGTAAAGCTTATGCAACGCTAAGGCTCACGACCGCAGTAATTACAGAGCGCCCTCTCTCGGCAACGTTGTTCGATATGCTCTTTAATTCACTTCTTGTAGGTGTCTATATACTGTCGATCCATCTTAGTCTCATCTTCCCCCTGGTCTAGATCCTGTTGGCTTGCATGAAAGGAACTTGTGCGTTTTATGGGTCTTACTAACTGTCTTCCGGGTCTGCTCTCATTACTGCAACTTCATTTTATCATTTTCCTGAGAAAGCTTTCAAACACAGATTAGATAGCACAGCGTCCGGAGTTCACAGTTCATTGACCTTGTCCATATCACTGTTATCAGCATCACCCTGCATCGGACAGTAAATCTTGAGCATTTATTTATTTTCGAATACAAAGGTAAAAGACAGGGGCGTGGAGGCATAACATAAAAGCGTGAGTTGTTAATAGACACATATTTTTGAAATAAAAATGAAAATACATATTTACCTGATAGAATATGATGATATATTATAATATGGTAAAAATTCTAATTAGAATGAGATTACGCTAGTACCTAGAATACACAGGTTAGGTAACAATTATACAAACATAGCGGACGTGTTTGGTTCATACAAACATAGCGGACGTGTTTGGTTCTGGCCTGTCACAGTATAGGGGCGCGATACTGAGAGCGCTTCATTCCGCCATAATGTAAATTATATACACTTTCTTTTTTTTGTTTTTCTCTCTGTTTATATTATTTTTTCAAATAATTGTTATATACCTACATACGTAAAAGCCTATTTAGGCGTAAATGAATGAATAAATAAATATTTATTTTGCCTTTTTGCCAAAATATGTCTTTAATTACAACTCATGTGTCAATATTGTGACTGCACGCGTCTGGTAAGAGGGGATATGAAGAGATTAGAAGCAAAAGCACCACTTTCCATGTGACGAGAGTACAGTGCGAGGTGTTTGAATTTGATTATCCAGAAAATAGTGTCAATTTCACAATTCATCACCGACTTTGAAAACATGTTTGTGTATTTTAGAAGCATTTTATCAAAAGCATATTATTTTTAAATTTTACTCTTTGGCTTTAAAATCGCTTAAAAAACGTTTATCTTAATTTCTCCTATTGAATAGCACTTTTCCTTATAATCCCTTCACATACAAGAATATAGGAACTTGCATAAGTGCAATTTATATTCATTTATTTTGAAAATAATGGCTAAGTCTGATGGTAAAATTCAATTAAACACAACTTAATAAATAAACTTAAATAATTACAATAGAAGCCACTTAATTCTGCGCATTTTTTTCCAAAGAAGAAAATGCTTATTTTTTACGGTACCATAGGCAATGCGGCTCAATTACTGTACCGGAATATATCACAAAAACACCCAGTCCTGAGAAAATCACATAGATGTATTGTGACCTCACAAGGAATCGAACCAGGAGCTTCCGGTATAAGAAGTCAATGTCATGCCCACGGACTACGGGGCTAATACTTATTTTAATAATTTTCCGGCATCAAGCCTATAAATAAAATTCAGGCTGATTTTAATCCATGAATTCCTTAAAGAGATATTTTAACAAATTTGTCAATAAATAGTTATCGATGAACAAAACTGTAGGAATGACAAATTCAACTTAACGTGTTTGCAGTACAAAGCTCAATTTAGTGCAAATTAAAATAATTATGTTGCACCACGAAGTAACTGTTATATCAATCCAAAGAATTCTCACAATTTCGCGGCCATTCAGAATATTCCATATAAATTTTTCTAGGCTTGACGGCCGTTTGTATCAGATCTGTCTGGCTGACCTGGGTCGATAGCCCTGATGATTGATGTAATTGAATCCGAAACGTTAGCCAAGAAAGACTGTAGAATAGGTGAGAAAACTGTATACGAATGTAAGGAAGATGATTGAAACTGCGAAAGTCGTCGTGAAGCAAGATGGGTCCTCTTAAATTAATCAATGCTATTTATTTACCGCGTGTTTACTTTCAATAAAGCTTTTAATTCATTATCTTAAGTATAACCCCTACGCCTTCAAACATTTTCTTGTAAAAGACTTACGTCTCAGTTCCTAAATAAATTTTTTGTACCTAAACTGCACTGTTCGTTCAGAAGTGTATCCGTCACGTCATTCTAAGTTGACATTGTGTGGTGTTTGAAATACATTATGCACAAGTCAAAATTTATTTTGTGAAAAATTATACATTATTCTTATAACATATGGTTAGCAATATAACAGACTAAAAAACAAAACTATCATTCACGCCGTTTCAGCATGTTAGACAAAGAGGATAGAATGCCACATTCTTCTATCTTGGAACCACTTTTTCTTCGGCTACATTCTAGCTTGAAACTTGAAGTTGAAGCTTTAAGCAAGGCCATCCTCCAATATTTGTTGTGTATGATTGTGCCTGGTCTTTCGCAGACGCTCTCTTCAATATTCACTTCACTTATTTTGTTAACTTCTCTTTCCTATTCACATGATGAAAGCATCCAAGCGATCCTTTATTTATTATATCTACCACGCTATAGCTAGCATTTATAATTTGCTCATTCTTTACTCCATTGACCAAAGATTTTCCACACACGCCTTAGCGACCGCATTTCCACCGCATTTTGTCTACTTTCATTTCTTTTTTGCCAATTCCAGTCTTCACCTACATATAAAAGAGTTTACACCAAAGTTCCGTTATGAACCACTAATGTTGTATACTGCAATTTAAATACCTGATATAATAACTATTGTATAGATCTCTAACTGACAAATAAAAATAAATATGTGCAACAAGTAACGTTCGAAATGATGCAATATTTAAATTATTATTCATTTCAGAAAAATAGGAAGCTTTTTATAATCCACATTGATTTTTGAACGTAGACTTATTTCAGTGCGTTCGACTTGACGAATCCCATATATGACATACAAAATTTCTTAGTTTTTTAAAATAAATAATTATGTCCATCCGCAGATGTAAGGCTATTAACAGAAATATATTCAAAATAATACCTTAATTAAAACACCAATAGAATTATAATATATACATGATAATTTAAATAAAGCCTTATTCTGAAATGCCGGCTCTCGTAGTCCAATACAACACTGTCTTCGATTCCTGGTAATAGAACAATGTATCATATATCTCTGTGATTTTTACAAGCTAGGTGTTTATGTGATGTGTTTCGCTACAGCACATAAACACCTACACCGCCTGTAGCCTGTAAATGTAAAACGAGACACATTTTCTTTAAAATGCCCCCGAATTACGCAATTGCTATGATAGTGCACTATAATAAATAAAGACTTAAAGAAGCTATAATGAAGCATAAATTTTAGATTAAGTGAAGAGACCATGATCTTGTATAACCTCACAATTTTTTATAAATCACAAAAAAGTGTGTTTCCGTAATTATCTCCTTGAGTTCTGTAATTACACACAGCTTAGATTTATCACCTGTTAAGTGTGATATTATATTCTGTTAATTGGAGTTAGTGATATTTTAAAATTATTACCTGTAACTTTTATTACTGATCGTGACCTAATTAATCGTGGTCGAAACAAAAAAGTGTATCTACTTGTGCACGTAATATTCACAAACTATTTGCTGTGTTCGTATTGACCAAAACATTCATAGTTCAAGTTCGAGCAACTACACGTTCGAGCAGGTAAGTAGATTTAAGTCTGACGAATTTCGGTGAAGCGATAAATGAGATTTAAAAAAAAAAATATCTAAGAAGTAATTACAAATCGTCCATTTCGATATACATTTTAATTAATTTTTATTTACACGTATAAAATAAAAACTAACCCACAAAAAACATTTTTTTATTATACTCCCTTTCTTATTGAATCAGGTTTCGTGCCTACTGCACGCGTCGGAGTCATTACTCAGTTGTATGAAAAAACCATTAAAATTTCGAAAAATCCAAAATTTTACTATAATTATTAAATTTTTTAAACGAAAATTTGTTAGATTATTTTTATCGTCGCCACGAGTCTGCCTGCAAAGTTTCAGCTCGATCGGATTACAAGAAAAGAGTTAAAAATCGATCCAAAATTTTTCGGCAGACGAAAAACCGCTGACGCTACGAGTTAAAAAAAAGGGAGTAAAAAGAAGAAGTTTAATTTTTGTGAGACGTGTTTCTCTTTATAGAGGCATTATAATTTATATTCAACAAGTATTTTTTTGAAAATAACAGCAACAAAAACCGTTTTTGTATTTTGAAACGATTCTAAGAAACAATACAAAAACCTCCTTAAATTCTTAAAATTATAAAGCTGTTTCTTCAATAGTGTTCGATCTTTATGAAGAAGCTGGGTTTGCGTACGTATTACTTAAACGCACCCACCTTGCAGATCTCCTTTCTACACCTTTTCATATGGTGCACGAAATGTTATTATATCTATGACATTGACATTACTGCTTTGACTGTTGACTTGTGTGCCTTTTATTTTTTTGCATGAGCGTGCGGTCCTTTTGATATGGAATAAATTGCCATAAGGATAGTAGTGAGTTGTGCCGCCCTTCTGATAAGGGATCCTCCAGGATTCACCAAAGTGCCGTGTGGACTTGGATCTGGAGGTCTGCCCAGATAAGAAAAGGTAAGGATGTGTTTCCTTCCCCATTACCCTCTGTTCGCTTTTCAAAACCTTTACAATTCATCTCCCAAATAACTCATCCAACTCACAATACAGTGTGCAAATTTTTTTTTTTTCGTAGAAATACAAGATGTTTGTGAGACGCGAAACGCATCTCACAAAAATTTAATAAAAATAACCCATAAAAACCAAGTTTTTACAATACTCCCTTTCTCATTTTCGGGTTTCGTGTCTACCATATGCGTCTGAATCTCCATACAATTTGTATGAAGAAAACATTAAAAATTTGAAAAATCCAAAATTATACTATAATTATTATTATTATTTTAACGAAAATTTGATAGATCTTCTTGATCGTCGCCACGAGTCTGCTTGCAAAGTTTCAGCTCGATTGGATCACGGAAAAAAGGTTAAAAATCGATCCAAAGTTTTTTCGACGGCAAGCAAGCAGACGCCATGATATAAAGGGAGTAATAAGTAGAACTAAACAATGAGTGTGTTTTTATTTTCATATGTGTGATTATGGAATTCTACAAACTTACATTCGAAACAATAGAATCATTTTTACTATTTCCTATCTCAATGCTCACCTCAAACTCGAAAGTTCTAGAGCACATTGACAGGTTTGCATATCAGATAACCAACCCACTGGGAATTTTCACGGGGTGGCCAAAACTTCAATACAAAGTTTTGACAGCTCTCAATTGCATTGCTGATTCTATTGACCTGTATAATATAGGTGGAGATACCGGCTAAATCCAAGATAATGATCCCATTGCATATACAACGAAAATGAGTATTTCACTGTATTATTGAATGTGCTAATAACAAAATGAAAGATAATTTACGTTAAAATAGTAAGTATTAAATAAGATATTACACTTTAAAGTTCACTGCACTTGCACCGCATATTTTGACATTTCATAGGCAAAATAGGAGGTTAGGTTAGGTTATTAGGTTTGGTTTGTTTAATTTAGATTACGATTATTTTAGTTAGATTAAATTAACAGGACGTTAAATTATATAATGAAATACTTATTTTCATTGTATGAAAAACGGGACCATATTCTTGGATTATTCCGAAATACCTACAAACAAGTATAACAGTATTTCACGAGAATCAGTGGGGTACCAAGTAAAGTATATTTTTTATGTATCCCTTCCAAAATTATGTTTCCTATTAATTTATTGTCTATATTTCCTATAAAATATCGTATTCACTTACTTATTTACTTACCATCACGCCGTTTCCCCGTGGGGGTAGGCAGAGAAGATAGAGCGCCACACTCTTCTGTCCTGACATACAACTCTCGCCTCATCCACATTCATACATCTTCGCGTGCAAACTCGCCAGTTTTTGAGGCTTCTAACGGGACCATCTTCCAGTATCTGGTTAATCTGGTCATGCCACGTCTTTCGCGGTCACACTCTCTTTCTGGCGCCATCAACACTTGCATTATATATCTTTCTTACCATTCGTTCCTCATTCATTCGCTCAACATGCCCAAACCATCTGAGCGAACCTTTTTTAATTCTATTAATTATGCTAAGATCATTCCTAATATCTGCATTATTTACTCTATCATAAATTGATTTGCCATATATACGTCTGAGGGATCTCATCTCCACTGCATTTAATCTACTTTCGTCCCTCTTCTGCCAGCATCAGGCTTCGCTTCCACACATCAGTGTTGGTACCAGAATTCCATTATGTACCGCTAGTTTTGCCTCGGTAGTATCGTATTCAATACATTCTAAATTAGTAACCCTCGGTTACTCTATTCAGTTTCTTTAGATATTGCTGCCATTGCTTTTATACCCCTCATATAAGAAAATTTCAGTAGTTTGGAGGAATGAAAGTCGTCACGAATTATTTTATGTAAATATTTATGATTTTTTGATCCAATTAATAAAGTAAGTTCGATATGATCTTGTAATGCTTAGTCAAAAGATTAGGTAAGCAAGTAAATGATCTCCACGACTGCGGTCGCTGTTGAGAGCGGGTATTACACAACCCTCGCCGCCCGCTGCATTAACATATCTGATCTGCTCCGCGACTAATGCCCGGTGTATGCAGCCTGATCTACATATCTCCGACTGCCAAAGTCAACAGTAACAAAGCTTTAGTCCTTGTACATTTTCTTCGGGGTAACTTTTTTAAAATGCCTTAAAACTTAATTTTGACAATTCTTAGTCTAAAAAATCTTCTGTTCGTGTGTATTTTGTTAATTTTTTAAGTTTTGCACAAAGAATTCAATTGCTTCTATCACTAAAAATCATTAAAAAAAACATTCCTTTGTATCAAAAAGTAAAAATCTTTGGCTCCAGTAAAAGGCCGACAAAATTTTGAGTGTGCACATATATTTCCAGGTTTATTTTTAATTTGACTTATGTAACTGAATCCTTGTTTATATTATTATTTTGTAGAGATAATTCTTGACGATCTTCAACTACTAGAATGTACCTATCTGCTTGCGTATTCTGTCTCGCGTAACTATTAGTCATGCAGGTTTTGCCGTAGAAACTGCAGCTACCAACTTCGTCTTTAATTCCCCACTGCAAAGGCTTCCTAGACTAGCAACAGATACGAACAACTTGACATCTTTGCCAATAAATTTATAATATTCAAACATATTTTAAAAGATGTATTGAACGATTACTTATATTTGTCTTAAATAATTGATTTGTATTTGTTTTGATTGTTGGTTGAGTGAGATAACTAACTGTTTTGTAAAAAAAATATTATTTTATGACTTTTTAAGCTTGTGTATTGCTTTTCACTCTATATTATTACTTTTTTTGGTTTTTGATTTTCTATTATATTTACTCTACTTGAATTTAATTATATAGTTCAGTGACAGAACCTCTCATCAACAGGTGAACTCATCATCATCACACCCCTGTTGGCCCTACAATCCCTGGTAGGTCGCGACTTCCTCAAGAGTCGTCCATCATTGATTTCGGTCTTGCAGCAGCTCTCTTCTGGATTTCCAAAGCAGATATGTCATTGAGAACTTTATCGCTCCATCTTAGTTGTTTTGGTCTTCCTAATCTCCTTCGCCTTATTGCTTTTGAATTCAGCAGGGACTTCAGTGCTTGTTTAGTCATTCTCTCCGCAATACCTAACTTCCGAAGTCCTTCCAATTTTATAAATTTTGGTACGCTTAACTACTTAAACAAAGTACAAAGCTCATTTATATTTTTCTTTATGTGTAGCGGGAAGCAGCATGTAGCGGGAATGCGTGACCGGCAAATCCGCGCACTTCCACTAAACTGTCAAAAATTTATTCACTTGAATTAGTGTTCCTGTAATATAAATCATGTATTGTCGGCCATCTTGAGTCGAGTACCAATCATACAGATGCTCAATTCAAAAGCTGACGAATGATTGGTTATTGAATTGAAAGTTAGAACTGTTTATTGAATTACGATTTTAGGTGAGTATTTGGATTTCCTGATATTATCGATGTTTTTGAAAAAATTACGTAATTGTCAGATATTCGTTTTCAAAATATATTCATTCATTCGGCATTCAATGCGGGTGTCAAAGTTGTATAGTTTCGAAACTTTTTAATACGGAATTATTTTAGGCCGAAAATCGATACAACATGAAAGTGGGTAGTCTCTAGTGACTTTTTTTTAAATGCACACGTTTTTTGATTCGTAGCATTATATTTCTATAATGCTGCGTCGATAAATGTCTTTGAATCACCATCTCATGACGATTCGAAGATATTTATCTTTTATTTTAGCTATCACAAACCAATAGTTAGGTACGTTTGTGCCATTTCAAAAATATATTTTTTAAATAGTAATAGAGATGTCAACACAGAATAGGTGTCACATCAATATTTTTACTATTCTCAAACTAAGCCAAAAGCCTGTGCTATGAAAATAAGAATAACTTTCTGATATCATGGAATGGGGCTCGAACAACAGACCACCAGATCACTAGGCGAGCATCATGACCACTACACCAAGAAGCTACTCATTAATTTAATTAATTAATTAAAGTGTTATCAATTATATTTATCATCTCCCTAGATGTCAACTCCCTATTATTGTATTATTACACATGTTTAACCAATTTGTAGATGTAGATATCATTTATCGCTATCACTCCAAATAAGTATAACTTCTACCGCGCGTACCTTCATGAGAACACGCTCTTGCATTTTTTTTTCACTATTATTTTTACTTTGGTTTCTTAACTCTTTTCATAATGGTACATTAGCTACTACTATTCGCTAAAGCGCAGTCTGCTTAAATACGATAAAATAATGCTGAATATAAACTATGCAATGCAAGGAATATACATAATAATATTTATTATTAGTAATTAACAATATTTTAATTACACGCAAAAAATCCTTCGGTTCTAATTCTGATTTCTGAACCTCACATCTCAATCCACTACCACTATCGGTTCTCGTGGATGTGTTGATATTACCAGAGAATACAAATTTACAATTTTCCAATACCGTGCGACTTTCTTATGTTTTTACAGAATATTGTAATATTTTAATAGATTTTATACTTATAATAAGGATAAATTTCAATGTTTTCAAACTGACTTCAAAAACAATTGAATGATCTCGAATAAACTAGATTATTACGAATCTACAAAACTTATTAGAAAATCCAAAGAAGTTGTTTGTCTCTGAACGATTCGTAAGGACTTTAAATCTGTTTTGTTTTATGTACAAAGCTTCCTTTGTTTCTAGAGTTTCCATACTAATTTGAGCTACAACTTTCATTATTCATGATTTTATCTTACTGTATTGAACCTTTCCAACAGTTAGTTGACCCTACGTACAATCCGCGGTACCTACTCACGTTCCATTGGTCAGTTTTATGCCTCGTAAGTATTGTTCCTCATAATGTAACAGCGTACAATGTTTAATGTCGTACTATAAGTTTTGTTATCTTGCAAATAAATCATCTCGTTTATCTTGAAATCCTACCTAAATCTATGACCCGTACACCTGTTTATTGAAACTGGTATATTTCGCAATGTTCGGTGATTTCCGGACTGGCCATGTCGTGAGAAGCGAAAACTTCTGGACTGTAGAAACCGGAACTAGATGAGATGAAGAAAGATGCAAATATAATGCAGGTTTCGGGTTGGAGAGATTTGGTTCGAGACAAGGGGGTGGGAATAACCAAGGTGGTTCTTAAGGGCGACAAGTTAAGGGGGGGGG